>JAWNNV010001248.1:0-16008 GCA_035044485.1 Scaptomyza reducta | reverse complement strand
ATGTTGTGCATCTACTTGGTTCAGTTACGTATTGCTGTGCGGTCAATGATGCTGGCAAGACTGAAAAAAGTAATTGCAGTTCTTGATCTGTTATTAAAATGCTTTGATTCTTTTAGCCAGGTTTGTGCATGCCAACAAATCATAAGAGAATTGATCAAGTTTCACAAAACTAAACTGGAAAGTTGATGTCTGATTAAATGATAAAAATCATGAGAGACATTTCTAATATAATTTACCATAGAGAGAGAGAGAGAGATGTATTAAAGTTTAAATAGTAGAATTGTCGGTTGATATTTACCCAAATTACCTGAGACTTTATCCCGCACCAGTTTGCAACTCTCCAACTCACCAATGCTAGAGAAGAGCGAACGCATCTCCTCTTGCGTCATGGTTTGTGGCAGATAGTTGACTATCAAATTGGTGCGCGACTCGTCATTGCTGCCGTCAACGGACCCATTGGCGCTACCGTTTTTCACAATATCCATTGCGTTGGTCATGTTCTCGTCTTTGTTGCTGTTGCTGTTGTTGCTGTTGCTGTTGCTATTGCTGTTGCTGTTGTTGCTGTTGCTGTCGCTGCCGTTGGTGCTAATGGTGATGCCGGACACAGTTACAAATATGTAACTGTAACTGTGACTCTGTGAACCCTTTGAACCCTTTTAACTGTGACTCTCTTTCACTTTTACTTTTAGTTTCTCCTCGAATCCCGCTTTTAGTTTTATTATTATGTTAATCTCACTGCTTGCTTGGTTACTTATCAATTATTTCTTGGAATTTATATAGCATTTATCGTAGTATTACTTTATATAGATCCTTTGACTGCGCTTGGCACAAGTCCCGTCAACTTCCTTGCAACAATTTTCGTCTCGTCTCGACTGTTTTGTCGATTTTTGTGGGTTTTTAGATCAACTACGATCGCAAAAAAAAAAATAGTATTTATTTTTAGGTTTGTTTTTTTCCTTCTTGTTCTTCTTGTTGTTGTTTTTGTTGTTGTGTGTTTGTTAAACCGTTCCTTTGGCTTTGCTTAGAGTTTAAAATTTTGTTTAAGTTTGAATTAATTTGTTTTTTAGTTAGTTTTAGATAAAAGAGTAAATTTTGCTAATGGTATTTTTTGTTATGTTTTCCGTTTGCCTCTTCAACTTTTGAGTCTCTCTTCTTCTTTTTTTGTTGTTCTCTTTTTTTTTTTTGTTATTCTTTATATATAAAATTGCAAAAATGCAAAAAGATAAGAATAATTTTTGGTTTTCCTTTGATTTATATATATATATATATATATATATTATTTTTGCTAAATTTGCTTTTGGTTTTTGTTCTCTTACTTTTTGGTTTTGTTTTTGTTTTTGTTTTTTGCTGGAACTTAGTTGTGTTTTTTATTCGAAATATACGTACATATATATATAATAATATATAATATATATGGTATATTTATTAATTATATTCTTGTATACGCTATATACGCTTAAATATGATTATTCGTTATATTTGTTCTTCTTGTTGCTGTTCTCCTACTTCTCCTTCGTCTTCTTCTATGTTCTTCTTCTCTCTATGTTTTTTATTCATTAATAGTTGTTGGTTTTATTTGGTGGTGTTTGTTTTAACGTTTTTTTTGAGTTTGCTTTTTGCTTTTGCTTTTTGCTTTTTGCGTTTGCTTTTGCTTTTTTGCTTTTCCTTCTTCGTTTACAGTTTAAAAAAATCTGTTGCTCTTCGATTTGTGTGCTCTGCTTTTCATTTCCTCTTCGCTTCGCTCAGTTCGTCAGCTCTCCTTATACTTTGTTTCCTATTTTTGTTGTTGTTTAACGTGTCCTCTGATAAATGATTAACAGCTTTTCGATTGCTTGCCCGTTTTCCTTTTTACCCAATCTGCAAATAAAATTCAATAGTGAGGTAATCATTAAATCATTTCCAAGGAACTTATACTATATTATACTATATCGCTAGGTATATAGTCTCAAGAGGCGAGAGTGCCTGAAGAGCACCAGGTATAACCATAATGGGCAGGTTTTCGATATTATTTCTAACATCTTCTCTCACATTTGTAGTACATAACTAATGCTAATATTCTTCAGCGTTAATACTTAATACTTTCTCTTCATAAAGGATACTACCTTAACTATGCTATAAGTGTTTTACAACACTGTCCAAACGTCAGAAAGAATAGGGTATTGAAAGTTTAGGGTGTTCAATTATTTATGCATTTTGCAATTGAATTCAGTTTTCGCTTCGGCCCCTACTGCATTTTGATTATTATCCTTGCGCAGTTAACTCCAACTGGACCGATGAACTGCGATCCAATTGGAAACGTTTCGCGGGGTTGAAACAGTTAGAGAGCGAGAGAGCGAGAGAGAGAGTGGTGAGAGGTAAACTGTGGCTAGAAATTGAAAATGAAAATAGGGTAAAAAGTTGACGCGAAAAACAAACAGACCGAACAGGGACAGGACACAAAAACAGGACTCAAGCAGGAAAAATTGACTGTTGTGGGATTGTTTTGTTACGTTTCGCGTTGGGTTCAATGAACCCAGACCTGAGTCCTTACGGCCAGTGTTTCCTTTCTATCTGTTTGTGTTTTGGCTTTTCTAGTTTTCGTTTAGATCGTTTCTGTTTCTGTTGTTGTGGTTGCTATTCAACAGCTGTTGCGGCGGCCTACGTTCAATGAACTCGTTGCAACGAGTTGAACGCAGCTTGAAAAGGCCTCTCGAAACAAGGACTCAAAGGACAACAACAACACACGACAAGCATATTAAAAAGATAAACAACAAACATGAAGAGCCACTTGAAAAGGACAAACAAACAAAAGACAAAACATGCAGAGAAGAAAAGGTCCTTGGCCACGTCGAATATTTAATACGCTTGCGGAATCGAATCGTTGCGTCGAGGTTCGATTGGATGCAGACAATCAACGAGAGCGAAAGAGACAGAACAGTTGGGGTAACTGAGATGATAAACATATATAGTTTATAGGGTAAACTTGACAACCAAATGCACATAACCAAAGGAAGTGTATGTAAGAGCATCAAGCACACAAAAGTCAAAGTCAAAAAGGAGGCGACCCCAAGGAACAAAAGGAACTGCAGCTCAAGAGGAAACACACACAAAGATACAGTGAGAAAGAGATGGAAAGAGCGTGAGAGAGAGAGAGAGGGAGAGGGAGATAAAGGATATATTGTGTGCACACAGCTTGAGGTTGCATAAAAAGAGCTGCATCTCAGCAGGAAATCGCAACCAGGCCAACCATCGCACCACCCAACCCAACCCACCCAACCCAACCCAACCCAACCCAATCCAAACCACCTAGTCCAACTCCCAAGCAGACAGCCACCGGCAACCCCCAAACGGCCAGCGACCCTGCCAAGTGTGTGTGTGCATGATAAAAAAATAAATACATAGAGTGGGAAAGAACGAGGCGAATGGAAGAAAGAAAGAAGGAAAGAAATTGTGTAATTGAGACATTTGCGCCGATATCTGTGACCTCATTTAGAATGTGTGTCGACCCCACAGTGCCTTGAGGTGGGTCAGGACTACTTGATGGCCCAGGGAATACAAGAGAGAGAGAGAGAGACGGCATTGGGAGAGAGAAAGAGCCAGCAGAAGAAAGAAAGCCAGCTTTGATAGAGAGGGAGAGGGATAAGGCGAAAAAGACAGAGGGAAGGACTGAAGGAAAGAGGAGATAGAAACTCTCTTCAATTGATGGCCCAGGGAATACGAGAGAGAGACGGCATTATTGGCAGAGAGAGAAAGAGCCAGCAGAAGACAATGTCAATGTAGAAAGAAAGCCAGCTTTGATAGAAAGGTGAGAGGGAGTGAGAGAGAGAGTTTGCGATAGGGAGAAAAAGACAGAGGGAAGGACTGAAGAAAAGAGGAGATAGAAACTCATAGAAGACAAGAAAGAAAGCCAGCTTTGATAGAAAGGTGAGAGAGTGAGAGGGAGAGAGTTTGCGATAGGGAGAAAAAGACAGAGAGAGATTAAGAAAGAAAGAGTCTAGGCTGGTAGACAGTTTGGGAAGGACTGAAGGGAAGAGAAGATAGAAACTCGGATGAATGATGCGAGAAACGAGGAGAAAGTAAACCTACATTAAAGGAAGATTGTGAAGAGACAGTAAAGGATGAAAGAGAACTTCAGTTTAGACAGATTTATTAACAATGCCCGAAAGATGAAAGAAAACTTCAGCTTAGACAGATTTATTAACAAATTCCCGATTTGTATCAGCTTTAAAAGCTTTATCTTGCCAAGCAATCTCTCCCCTGTTAAGCTTCCTATACGACTCTCTCTCTTCTCAGTCCTTCCCAGGCTCACTCTGAAACCTTGCTCAACCAATTTATAGCTTTGTGTTCCAGATCAATCAAAGATCATAGATATATGTAGCTTGATGCTCTCGGCTCACTTTCACACACACACACACAAAAAAAACGTGAAACAAATAGGAAATTCGATGCACTGTTATAACTGTTATATGCGATTTGGATACACCCAAAAAAAAGGCAAAAAAAAGAATCTCCCAATAGGAAGAAGAGGATGCACCAGTAAAGAGGGGAATACAACTTTTTGGGATACTATTGATTGCAAAGCGTCCTTCCTCTCTCTCTCGCTCGTTCTCTCTATCTCGCTCGCTCCGGCACTTGCCGAGCCGTTGCCATCTCACTCTAACTTAGGTTAAGTTTTTATAGTTTAGTTGGCTTACATTTCTATTTAGTAGTTAACTTCGGTATTTTTGCACAGTGTAACAAAAAATGGAAAAAAAAACGTATTTAAATTTGACTAGAACACAATTGTTGTTGTTGTTGTTGGTGTTGTTGGTGTTGGTGTTGTTGTTGAACAACGTATTGCAATTTGTTTTGGCCCCGCCACGAGTTTTAAACGAAACGATAGTTGCGATAGTTTGACGATAGTTAGTTAAGTTAGTGTCTATATATACATATATATATATCTTCTGGTATTTTATATTGCACATAGAGTGAGAAAGATACAGTTATTGCTGTTGCTGTTGTTGTTGTTGCTTTGTGTTTGGAAAAAACCGAACCGAGAAGACAACAACTAATTCGTATATATATACATATATATATATATATATACATATATAACTGAACACAAATACAAAACACAAAAACTGGTGCAGAGGAGTCAAAAAATTATAAATGAATGTTCTCGAAAGGAGAAACACAACCGAATGGAATCAAAACCGAACGAAAGCAACGAACGAACACTCACGACTAAACTGAAATTGAGCTGCGAGACACAGAAACCCGGCCGCCGCTCAGCTATATCCTCCAAACACCTACAGCGAAGGGAGAGCGCGAGCGAGAGAGCGAGAGAGCATTTGCAACCACCTTCGTGTGTCCTTTCTGTGTCCTTATCGCTCTCGCTCTCTCCAGCTAGACAAGCACACACCCTTTCGAGCGATAGAGCGTGAGCGAGAGCGAGAGCGAGAGAGCGAGCTGGCAATAGGAAAGTGCTCTCTCTCTCTCTCCCACTCTCTATAACTGTTGTTGATACACACAGAGAGAGAGAGAGAGAAGGATGGGTGGGTGGCTGGGCAAAGTAGAAGCAGAAGGGGTTTTTTTCGCTGCAAGTGTACACATATATATATCTGAATATATATATATGTATATACATAAATTAATATGTGTATAGTATATACTATATATATATATATATACTTTGATATGCAAAGCAGATTAAGTGTACCATCTGGCGTTCATCAAACACGATGCGAGAAGAAGCTGAAGAAGAAGCCTCTCTAAATGACAAAAAGTAATGAGTGTAAACACACGCACACACACACGCAACACACACACACACACACACACACACACACACACGCACACACATACACACATAGCAGAGCTCTTTGAATATATATATATATATATATGCATATTATCAATCAAATTGGCTTTATACCATACTCATGATTTGCCGGCTAACTCGAAAAGTTTATCCTTTCAAATCGTAGCTGAATCGCTTCGAAGACCAAAGAACACTTCGATTTAGATATAGAACCGATTTCAATATAAAAAGTCAAACTCAAAGCAAGTATAACCAACATTGGATATGTTTTTACCATATATAATAAGTGCTGAAAAGATAACTTGAACAAGGAAGCGAGTAGTAGAGGAATATGTAGCTTCAGTTTCAGCTATGCTTTCGATACTTAAGGTATTCAAAAATGAGCTGAATACTTTCAAAAAAAATGATTTTTTCAAAGTACTGATGGCTGAATGCCTTGCAAAAAGAAACTCAAAGAAATAATTCGCAGACAAGTTCATTTGATAATATTTGGCTGTCTTCTCGAGGAGAAGAACTCAACTCAAGTTGTTCGCCAGATTAAAGCATGACAAGAGACAAGAGACAAAAGACAATTTAGACACGGCCGCAAAACACAAAACGTTCCGCCCAACCAGGCACAACCCACTGAACACGAAAAAAAAAACCCGCAATAAGGATAGAGAGAGAGAGAGAGCGAGAGAGAGAGAGCTAGAGTGAGATGGAGATAGTTAGCTGGAGAGCATAAATATTTGCCGGTAGCCTGTTATCTTTGCTTGCTTGGGCTCTGTCTGCTTTTTTTGAGGGTAGAGCTGAAAGCTGTGCACCTTGCACCCAAACAGTCTATTAATCAGAGCTGCACACACATACACACACACACACACACATACACACATACACACACATACACACATACACACACACATACACATAGCGACAGCTTCCTTCGGATGAATAATGAAATTTTAACGTTTTAGGCCAACAACGCACTGAAGTTGTATATGTATATGTGTGTGCCTGAGTGTGTGTGTGTGTACGTGTGTGTGTGTGTTTGTGAGTAGAGAGATTTTTGAGCAGGCAATGTTGGGGGTTGGGCTGGGCAAAGTGCTTTTTTGAGTGGCAACTGTTTGCAAGCTCCTTTTATTTTTGCTTCTTTCTTTTCTCATACTTTGCTCAGCTTTTTTTTCGCATAGGCTCTTAAAGATAATTCCGTTAATCTTTTGACCCAATTCCTTTAAATTTTCCCCTGTTTGGGTTTGCAGCTCTCTCTCTCTCCCTCTTATACGTGTGAGTGTGTGTGTGGTGGAGGCCTTGAGTGTCGAGCGTCGAGTGCCGAATAACTCATATCTTCAGTTCAATTACATTAAACATTGCAAAGCTCTGCTTTGTCTCAGCTTAAATGCTTTCGATAAGTAGGTTATTAGACGCATCTGAATCCTTTTAGCATTATCAATGTAAAGTTTCCTAACTCAAAATTAATTGATGGTATTTTCCTCATCTCCCCTCAGACTCATCAACTTTCTCTCCATACACATACAACAAGCCAGAGGGCTCTAGTCGAGAAATCCCGACTAGACGATACCCTGAACCCTATACTTAACCCGTACAGGCAGTGCTTCCAAGTATGTGTGAGTATGTGTATGTATACGAGTATAGTGCATACTTCCTTAACTTCAATGCTCCATATCTCCGGTATTTCTCAACCGATTTCAATAATATTTTTACAGATTGTCATTATTTCGTCTAATGTTTCAAAGTGCATCACAAAATTTTCCATATTCAAGATTTTGTTGTTATCGATAACATGTGTATATCGGAAACGGGGAAAGTTATCAAAACGATATCGACTCGGCTGTTGATGCTGATCAAGAATATATATGTTATTTTCCAAATTCAAGGTTTTGTTGTTATCGATAACATGTGTATATCGAAAACGGGAAAAGTTATCGAAACAATATCGACTCGGCTGTTGATGCTGATCAAGAATATATATGTTATTTTCCAAATTCAAGGTTTTGTTGTTATCGATAACATGTGTATATCGGAAACGGGGAAAGTTATCGAAACAATATCGACTCGGCTGTTGATGCTGATCAAGAATATATATGTTATTTTCCAAATTCAAGGTTTTGTTGTTATCGATAACATGTGTATATCGGAAACGGGGAAACTTATCGAAACTATATCGACTCGGCTGTTGATGCTGATCAAGAATATATATACTTTATGGGGTCGGAGATGCTTCCTTCTGCCTGTTACATACTTTATCACAAAACCATTATACCCTTTTTAACCATTTGAAATGGGTTCAGGGTATAAAAAGAATGGTTGTAAAGCCAAAGACAAAACATGTTTAGGAACTTTTATTAGCCAACCCTGTCAGTTACAGCATAAATGATAAATATTTAAGAAATATAACCATATGCGTTCATTTCTCAGCACAAAGTGTCAAAATGGTAAATGTTTTGAATTGATTCCGAGTCCGAGAAACGTTTCGAAACCAGTTCGAAAGCTAACTCGTTCGAAACGAAACCAGAACGAATGAAACGAATTTGTGTTTAGAGTAGGTAAAGAAGGTCTACGTTGAGGAAATCTAACTCGATCCACCCCACCGAAAACGATGCAACCACCAAAAAGCAGCACTACCACCAGAAAAAGGTAGTAGAGGGATCACAGCTGTCAAATCTTTGGTTAAACAGCGACTTATTGACATTTGTATGCTACGACAGTTTCTCGCAGGTATGGTCAATGGCTGACTGACTGCTATCAACGCACGACTTAACGAACTAAATTTATTGCGCAGTGTTAGCATATGGCTTGGGTGGACACTAAGATTGAGCTTTGCACTTACAAGTAGATAAGATGTGAGGTCAAAGGTTAAGCGAAACTATATCAAATGATTATGGGAGTTGTGTTAACCAATCAAAATCTTTTAGTTCAAATGTTATCAGTTTGATTTGGATTGAAAAAAAAACAACCCCCCGAACGAGGTACCTGGCTTACAGTTCGCTGTTTTTCCTGCCTCGCAAATTAGTTTGTGCCCCATTTATCGCGAATTCCCTGCCGCTCTCTCTCGCTCTGATTAGACAAGAGTTCAATGCACCCGAAATTGCATGGAATAGCAAATGAAGCGAGCGAATATTGAATTGATATCAATCGAAACGAATCACCAATCTCCTCTGGACGGAAAAGCAGCTCGCAGCTCAGCTCTTTGTCCTGACACAGCTGTGCCCTACCGTACCGTACCGTACCGTAGCGTAGCGTACTCTGTGCTCTAGCGGACAACCCTCTTTCAGCTTAAGGGTTGACCTCACAGGCCAGACTGTGCAGTGCCAAATGAGACGTTACGAAAGGTGTGCTGGCCATCATGATTAGATAGATACGATTCTAACTAAAGTTAATAACATATGTAGCAGCCCGATAACTGACTAGAACTACATCTCTTTATACCCTGAACCCTGTAAAGGGGGTAAAAAGGGTATAATGGTTGAGTACAAAAGTATGTAAGAGGCAGAAGGAAGCATCTCCGACCCCATAAAGTATATATATTCGTGATCAGCATCAACAGCCGAGTCGATATAGTTTCGATAACTTTCCCCGTTTCCGATATACATATGTTATCGATAACAACAAAATCTTGAATTTGGAAAATAACATATATATTCTTGATCAGCATCAACAGCCGAGTCGATATTGTTTCGATCACTTTTCCCGTTCCGATATACACATGTTATCGATAACAACAAAATCTTGAATATGGAATATGAATTATATATATTCTTGATCAGCATCAACAGCCGAGTCGATATCGTTTCGATAACTTTCCCCGTTTCCGATATGCACATGTTATCGATAACAACAAAACCTTGAGTTTGGAAAATAACATATATATTATTTATCAGCATCAACAGCCGAGTCGATATTGTTTCGATAACTTTTCCCGTTTCCGATATACACATGTTATCGATAACAACAAAACCTTGAGTTTGGAAAATAACATATATATTATTTATCAGCATCAACAGCCGAGTCGATATCGTTCCGATAACTTTCCCCGTTTCCGATATACACATGTTATCGATAACAACTAAATCTTGAAATGGGAAAACTTTGTAATGCACTTCGAAACATTAGACGAAATAATGACAATCTGTGAAAATATTATTGAAATCGGTTGAGAAACACCGGAGATATGGAGCATTGAAGTTAAGTCAAGTATGCACTATACGCGTATACATACACACACTCACACATACTTGCAAGCAGTGACTGTATGCGTAAAGTATGGGGTTCAGGGCATCGCTTAGTCGGGATTTCTCGACTAGAGCCTTCTTACTGGTTTTTGCCTACTGTTGTGCTTGTGCCCAAAGGGTTCCCGTTTAAGCTTTCGAAGCCCAAAGTTTGATCGTAAAGAAGTAGCTTCAATCTGATTAACTGATTAACTCTACTTTTTTCTCGATTTTTTCGTTTAATGGTAGTTCAAAGTCAAAAGTTGAGAGCTGAAAAGGTTTTGCTTTAAGCTATGTTTCTATTTACTGATCGCTTTTGCAGATATGCTCCTGTTGGTGTATATACCCCGTACATTGATACACTTTAACATACATATACATATTTGTATGTATGCATGTGTGTGTGTGTGTTTAAATTCTGCGCATTTTCTTGTGTCACCTGACTTGAAATGCTGCCACCTGCCACCTGCAGGCACTGTGTCCATGCAGGATATTGAACTCTGACACAATGCTATGTGCAACATAAACGGTAGACACCCGCCGTACCGCCCTACCGCCCTACCATCCCGCTCACCCCACCACAACCAATCGACAAGCATGCCATTCGAACCCACACCCAAGCACAAGAACCGTTGAATTGCCGGCCGGTGGCCAAAATGTCTCTGCGGTCCTTCCATCAACTCCCTCACTTCCTGTCTCTCTCGCTCTCGCTCTCGCTCTCTCGCTATCTCTCTCTCTCTCTCTGTCTACCTGTCTCTTTCTGGCTCTAGATCTCTCGCTCTCTCGGTTCATTCATGTTCTCTTCATAGATTGCGCAATCTTTCTTATATCCTGGAAGCAAACAGCCAGAGAACGCGCCAGAGAGCGAGAGAGAGAGCGCAAAAGTGCGCATGTCTCGAACAGAGAGAGAGAGAGAGAGATATTAAAGGGGTTGGGGTTGGGGGGTGTGAGGTTTTCGCTTGGGGAGCTGCGCACAATGGGCGGAAATTGAATTTGTGGCAGAAAGCAAATGTAAAGAACACTATCCGACTAACAGATACCCTGTAGTTTCCATACTCGGAAGAGTTAGTTTCAAAGTTTTCAAGTTTTTCTGCAATCTATCGATAAGTTTGACTTGCAGTTCGATAACCGTTCGATATTTATCGATAGCACAGCTTCATCAGGGTGTATACCCTACCGGAACGAGGCTTACGAGCTGGAACAAAAACGCTGAGGAAAAAGTTGCCCCATTGCATTATATAAGTTTGACTTGCAGTTCGATAAACGTTCGATATTTATCGATAGCACAAAAGCACAGCTTCACTTTTCTATATATGGGGTGTACCCTACCGGAACGAGTAAAAGTTTTCAAGTTTTTCTTCACAATCTCTGCAATCGTTTTCCATCTATCGATAAGTTGGACTTGCAGTTCGATAAACGTTCGATAGATTTATCGATAGTACAGCTTCATTTTTACTATATATAGGGTATACCCTACCGGAACGAGGCACACGAGCTGAGGAAAAAGTTGCCCCATTGCATTTTATGTGCTTGTGTCGACGTGGCTGCCGGCAGGGTGTGTCCATGTGTCCATGTGTGTGTGTGTGTAAGGAGACGGAGCGAGAGAGACAGAGAGAGGGAGTGAGAGAGAAGGAACCGGCTTTTGTTATTTCGTTAGCACATAAAATGGTTTTTTCATGTTTTTTGCGCTTTTTTGGAAATTTTTTATTTTTATTTTTTTTCATAAATTGCAATAGAAAAGTCGCAAGCACGCATGTGTGCATGTGCATGTGTGTGTGCATGTGCATGTGTGTGTGTCTGTGTGTGTGTGTGTGTAACATAGCATAACAATATATATATGTATGTATATGTTACTCATATGGAATATTACCTGCCATCATCCGCAGACATAACTGGCAATTGCAAATTAACATTTATCGAGCCGAGGGTAGCGAATATTATCTGAGGGGGCATTGCAACGTGAGGGGTGGGTGGTGGGGGTAGGTAAATACTATTCAGATATTTTTCAATATGAATATGAATATTGTGTGTGTTTATGTCTTGTTCGAAAGGTTTGTCAAAATAGAAAGCAAACAGTTACTAAAAGCGAGGGGGTTGTAGCACCCTTAAGGTCAGCGCCTTAAAGTGTGCTTTGAAAAGTTTTCAAAGTTGAAAGAACTGTTCTAAATAGATTTGTGTTATGTTAGAAACAATTTGAAACTGTTCAACTGTGATTTAAAGTTCCGTAAGAAAGAACTAGTTTAGTTCGAACTAGTTGAACTTACAGTTCGTTCGTTCCAGAGTTCAAACTTGTTCTGAACGAAAGGATACAACTGTGAAACACATGAAATATGAAATTATTTGAAAAGTTTGTTGGTAACCATAGACCCCGAACATTGTTACCTGTTCTGGCTTTTCTTTGTGCCAATCAGGTCCAGGCAGATGGCCAATGTCCGCAAAGGGAACCGGAAAAACCGGAAGCAGCGAAGAGAAGGACAGAGAGAGAGCAGGAAGAAAATACAAAGCAAAGAGTTTGGAAAGCAAAAAAGGAAACTTTTCCAATTAATTGTTCGCTCGGTATATTTGGCAACTTGGCCAAAGCATCTATGAGGGAAAATTTTGAATGAAAGTCTTAATAACCATCATCATCATCATCATCATTATCATGTTGATGATTGGCAAGTTTTTGGCAAATTCTGCTTGCAAAAGTTTCAATGACAGCAATTTAACTTATTCTCAGTTTGCTTACCGAAGGATCCCAACTATCTACTCGACTATGTGGGATACCCATAAAGATATATGAGCAAAGAATTTTATGATTTTGATTTTGGCAACTTGTCATAGTACAAATTTAGCTAAATCTTTCTGAAGATCCAATGAGTTGGATTACTCGACTATCTGGGATACACATAAAGATATATCACTTAAGCATTTTGGGAACTTGTCATAGTACAAATTTAGCTCAATCTTTCGTAAGATCAAAATGACTTGGTTTAAGCTAAGAAAAACTTAAACAAAGTTTGAATTCAGCTGGAGTTTTGGACCCACTCCCCTAGTCTGTCTGTTCAAATCAAAAAAAAACCAAAACAGAAAAAAAAGAAAATTAAACCCAATCCTTTTTCGGTTTTTGGCATACGTCATTCGAAGCCAAAAAAAAATTTGAATTACTTCCCTTTCCATCCCTCGTCTCGAGCAACCCCCAACCCCTAGCCATAGCCCTGGCTGGCCCAGAGGGGCTGGTCGCGACTGCAGCCGGATGCTGTCCATTTCAATTATCCTGCACTGCCCGCTTTCGAGTGGTCCTTGAATTTTGAATTTTATGCAAGCATTGTTGTTGCTCCTGTTTGTCAGTCCATACATTTCTCATGTCCACAAAGAAGAAGAAGAAGTCGAGAAATGCCGACTAGACGATACCCTGAACCCTATACTTAACCCTGTAACCCTGAGTGTGGATACTTGACTTAACTTCAATGCTCCATATCTCCGGTGTTTCTCAACCGATTTCAATATTATTTTCACAGATTGTCAATATTTCGTCTAATGTTTTAAACTGCATCCCAAAGTTTTTCAAATTCAAGATTTAATTGTTATCGATAACATGTGTATATCGGAAACGGGGAAAGTTATCGAAACGAGATCGACTCGGCTGTTGATGCTGATCAAGAATATATATAATTTTCTATATTCAACATTTTGTTGTTATTGATAACATGTGTTTATCGGAAACGGGAAAAGTTATCGAAACGAGATCGACTCGGCTGTTGATGCTGATCATGAATATATATACTTTATGGGGTCGGAGATGCTTCCTTCTGCCTGTTACATACCTTCGCACAAAACCATTATACCCTTTTTACTCATTTGAAATGGGTTCAGGGTATAAAAACGTCAAAGAAACTACCAAATACCCTAGATATAGCTTCAGACGATAAGTTCAGGCATGAAACACAGATAACATCAATCGATTCCAGAAGAAACGGTAATCGTTTCTATCATATTTGTATCCCTTAACCCTGAACTATAAACCAAAAGTGATTTAGCTAATATTTCCTTATATATATCATCAGGCATGAAACCGATAACATCAGTCGATTAACCCAGGAGAAACGCTAATCGTTTCTATCAGATTTGTATACCTAAATCCAAAAGTGATTCAGCTAATATTTCCTTACATATTATATCCAAAGCTTATTGATACCCGAATGAAATTGTTTTCAAGAGTTTATAGGGTATTTAAAAAAAAAGCAAGCTGGGCTAAAAAACAGTAGAGAGCTTGAAGCGCAGCTGATGAAAGCACTGACCAAAAGAGAAAAGCAAAAAGAATGAGGAAGGAGAGAGACAGCGAGAGAGAGAGTGAGTCGGAAGAATCCGCGAGACTAAGCTAATGGCTATGTCTATATGGATTTGGCTATGGATTTGCATGGGCATATGGTGTGAGATGGTTGGGTGGTTGGGTGGTGGGGTGGTTGGGTGGCTGCCGCTTGGTGGTTGCTGCACTTTAGCGACGGACAGTGGTTGCTCTTGTAGCGCAGGTAATGAAAGTGGCCAGTTTTTTTTTTTTTTTCATTTATTTTTGGCGGTGGTTTGGGCGCCGTTCCTGTTCCTGTTGTTGTTGTTGTTGGGTGGTGCGACTGTTGGTGGTTGCTGTTTGAAAACAACAACAAAAACTTTTGTGCACTTCAATTGCATTTAATTAAATAAAAGCAAATGCTTAACCCCAAACAAAAAACCCTTTGAAAAATTCTGATTGCAACATTTCGGACATTTTGTGTCGAGTTTAAGCTTCGAAACTCTTTCGATAACATAAACGAAACAGTCCTGACAAGCGTTCGATATGTTAAAGAGCTTAACGTGATTATATCCATATAATATTTATTCGAAAATCCTTTTGAAAAACCTAACATAACCTCAGTTTTATATGAACAATGACTAAAATCAGTATTCAAAGCAAAAGAAACAAGTAAGAAGGCTCGAGTCGAGATATCCCGACTAGACTATACCCTGAACCCCATACTTTAAGTGTACAGCCAGTGCTTGCAAGTATGTGTGAGTGTGTGTATGTATACGCGTATAGTGCATACTTGACTTAACTTCAATGCTCCATATCTCCGGTGTTTCTCAACCGATTTCAATAATATTTTCACAGATTGTCAATATTTCGTCTAATGTTTCAAAGTGCATCCCAAAGTTTTTCAAATTCAAGATTTTGTTGTTATCGATAACATGTGTATATCGGAAACGGGAAAAGTTATCGAAACGATATCGACTCGACTGTTGATGCTGATCAAGAATATATATACCTTTTGGGGTCGCAGATGCTTCCTTCTGCCTGTTACATACCTTTGCACTCAACCATTATATCCTTTTTACCCGTTTTCAATGGGTTCAGGGTATAAAAACTTGTTCTTGCAACTTTATTAAGCGTACTTGCTGTAGATAAGGACGTTTTCATGACAATCTCTACAGCTTTGGAAACAAATAAAGCATAGAAAACATTGGATAGATTGGTATAACATACTGAAACTCATCGAACAATACTTAAATAATACTTAAACTCTGCAACGATTTGTCGAAACTAAACGAATAACAGTATCAAACTTAATCGCTGTACAGCGAAAAAATACAGGATGAACAGGATACAGGATAAACAGCATCATTATGAGCATTATCGTCAACGCCATCATTATGAGCTGAATGCAACGCAGCATTAACGGTAAATGCATGAATGCAGCATCCATGGCCATGGCTTAATTGGCAGTACTTGTCCAGTCAACCGATAGTACTCTGAACAATATGGCAACACCGATAACAACAAAAACAACAATGAGGTGCAACTCACACACACACACACACACAAGAAACTAGCAATTGCCATTGAATGGATGCAGTTGGAGAACTGTTTCGGTCTCGGATGTCAATGCTATCCGATCCCCTGGTATATCCTGTAATTATGTGTCTCTGGAACACACAGAGAGAGAAAAAAACGAAACACACACGCATGCATATAGTATTTGGAGGCATTGGGGAATTGGGAAGCAATACGTA
>JAWNNV010001247.1:0-55867 GCA_035044485.1 Scaptomyza reducta | reverse complement strand
CTGCCTGTTACATACTTTTGCACAAAAGCATTATACCCTTTTTACGCATTTTCAATGGGTTCAGGGTATAGAAAGAAGTATGAATCTTTAATGCATGGAAACATCTGAACGATTAAGTGAACTTGAAATAGATTTACTTTAAAGGTAAAATGATAAAGCTACAGATGAATGGATGAATAGATCTGTAATTTATTGTCTATTCAACTACCCTTTTTCAGTTAGACATTAGTTAAATCTTAGGTCATACATTGGTTCATACATTGGTTATTAAGAAACTACACAATTTCGCTTTGATTGATTGATTTGATTGATTCGAATGAATCAATGATTGGAACCTCTTTTTTGCACTTTCGACTGCAAGAAAAAGCTAAAAAGCAGCCACAAAAACTGCTGACAAAGGCAAGCGTAACATGTGTTGTTGTTGTTGTTGTGGTGAGAATAGCGATTGTTGTTGTAAGTGTCGCTTGTTTTGTTATTAGCACCCGCTGCCATTTGTGGCTTAGTATCTTGCACTAAATCTCACCATCTCCCTCTACGTTATACATACATATATACATACATATATACATATAAGGTTATCTATGTTGCTGCTTCTGTTGTTAGCTAGAGTGTGTCTTCGTGTGTGTGTGTGTGTGTGTGTAAGTGTGCAATGTGCAAATTTGCCCTCCCCCATCACCTTACCATCCCCTTTTGAGATTAGATTCCCAGCTTCACGTTTAGCCTGCGTGTTTCGGCGTTTCATGTTTTTATACCCTGAATTAGGGTATAATGGTTTTGTGCAAAAGTATGTAACAGGCAGAAGGAAGCATCTCCGACGCCATAAAGTATATATATTCTTGATCAGCGTCAACAACCGAATCGGCATATTCCAGTTGGGAACATAAGCTCGCCTAACCCCTACTACCAGTTTGTTTAAAAATTCGATAACTCGATAACCGTTTCGGATAAAAAAACAAAATTTTGATAGATGGTCCCAAATAGTGTATATTGTTGTTAACAATGCTAGAATGGGTGGCACAATACATTGTTGTTCTATATTCCATCCACTCAGATAGTCGTAATCGCTAGCATGAGCAGCATTATAAAGCTGGCTTCGATCAGCAGAAAATATTACAGTTTGCATGGTGACAAGTGTTGAGCTCTTTTATACCAAAGACGGGTTATCGAAGGTGCCCCAAAGCGATTATGTTACGCTACAAAGAGCATAATGTCCGCTGATAAGCTCTAAAATTTTGGTATAAATTCACCAGCTCGTTGCGCATTTCGTTCAGTGTTGAGAGATTAAACGGCTCAGAAAGTACAGAAACAAATATGTTGCTGAAAATACTTTGCACAATATTATTGGTGAACATATCGCTGGCTCAATCCAAAGAGGATGCGAGGATGCAGAGCCCTGGAAGGTTGGGTAATGTTACAATAAAATATGGTAACAGACCCGAAATACACATTGAAATTAAAGACTACTGCAGTTCACACTTGGAGAAAGAACTGGCAGCGATGCGGTAGGTGTAAAAAAATGCTAATCGAAACTTGTAATACATCAATATACCATTTATTTTTTTGTTTAGTGTCGAGCAGAGTGTTGAGCTGGCAAATCTTAGTTCAGCGTTTAGTGTTGAACTGGCAAAACTTAGTTCAGCGTTTAGTGTTGAGCTGGCAAAACTTACAAATAAGTTAGAAGAGTACATGTTGAGTACTTCGAAATCGAAAGAGTTTCCGAGTAGTTGTTTGGAGGCAGCAGAATTGACTCATCGCAGTGGCGACTATCAGATCCTTCTGCCTGAATACAGTGACGAACCAATTTGGGTAAGCTGTGATGAGGATACTCAGGGCGGAGGCTGGACAGTTGTTTTGCGACGTATGGATGGCAGTGTTAATTTCTCTCGCGATTGGCAAGACTATAAAGAAGGCTTTGGCAATATGATAGGCGAGTTCTTTATCGGTCTGGATATATTGCACGAGATGACCGCGCATCAGGACCAGGAGCTGCTCTTTGTCTTGGTGAATAAGAAGAGTGAAACAAAATTCGCAAAATTTAATCGATTTGTGATCGGGAATGAAGCGGATTCATATGTTTTGCGTAAATTGGGTTACTACTCGGGAGATGCTGGAGACTCCTTTTCTTACCATAAAGACATGAAGTTTTCATCAAGGGATCGCGATAATGATAAAAATAAAGGCAATTGTGCTAAGGTGTATACAGACGGCAGGTGGTACAGGAATTGCCACAAAAGGTAATTAAGTTTAAAGAATCTATTATATGCATATTATAATTTTTTACTTTTCAGTAATCTTATGGGCAAATATAATGAAAATACCCATGGAAAAGGCATTAACTGGGTTACATTTACGGGAAGAAATGCCTCGTTGAAAGAAGTAACAATGATGATTAGGCCAGTGAGATGAATCGGAAAGCGTGTGAGTTATATACACAAAGAAATATATAAAAATAAAAAATAAAAGATATGTCAAGGTGATGAATAAAACAACTGATAAGAAAGCGTTCAAAAGTGAAAAAGAAACAAAATCTGTATATTTACAGTGGAACTTGTCTATAACGAAATTTCGTAAATCGAAGCTTTCCACAAATTCGTTAATTTCCAATGTTTTTGCTCTAAATATAACGAAATGTCTTATAGCAAATATTTCTCAACTAGAGTTTCTTTCACGATCTTTCACGATCTCCCTATAACGAATTTCATTTAGTTTTTATACCTACAAGTTTTCAGGCTTTTCAATTATATATATATTCCCTTATCACGAAGTCTGTATTGCGTCAACTTTAAGATTCGCTATACTGAAGTTTGAGTGTTTATATTGATTGCTCATTCATAGGATTTTATTTTTGGCATTCTTTATCAGTTCTTAAAGCTGGGTGTTAAGCTTGGACTATATACTTAACAAATATTATTATAACAATATATTGTATTAAAACAATTCGGATTTGGCAGTTAAATACCATTTATGTTTAATGGGCTTCATAAGACTTTTTGTGTAAGTAAAATTATATTTTACAAGTTAAAGGGTATTCGAAATTCATTATCAAAGCCACACACACATACTTGCAAGCACTGACTGTACGGGCTTAGGGTATCTTCTGCTCGGCTAGAGGCTTCTTACTTATTAAGTTTACTTTATCACTGTGCATTTTGGGTTGCGTCAGACAGTTTTGTATATTTAACAGTGGTTGTTGTTTCTGTTTCTGCATTTATAATATCGTTTGTAACCACACACACACACACACACACACACATATGCACATGGATATATCTAACACACATGTTTTTGTTTGCTGTGTGCTTGCCTTTTGACTGTGGCGCCAGAGTCATGTGCATATTTACACCCATATATATATATATATAATTGTGTGTGTGTATGTATGTATGTATGTATATCTGTGCCACCTAGCGAGAATCGCTCCCTGCCCTACCCTGGCCACCCACACTTCACCCCTTTCTCGTGCTCATCCCGTTCTGCAATCCCTTTTGGCGCCGCAGAGAGAGAAAAAAAAGGGCGACTGGGCGTAAATTATGACCTATTGAAACCTCAAACAAGTCGCACCGCAACAACAACAACACTGTGAACAACTACCACAACAACAAACAAAACAAAAAGTGAGAATGAAAGAGAGTATTACAACACCTACTCGCCCTAGTCGCCCCTGACTTATTCCGTCACACACACACACACACACACACACACACACACACACACACACACACACACACACACACACACACACACACACACACACACACACACACACACACACACACAACACACACACGCACACACACAACACACACACGCACACACACAACACACACACACACACACACACACACGCACACACACACACATACAGAAACATACACTCCTTTTCTTTTCGCCGCGTTTTCCATTCTGCCAACAATTTTTACTTTATAACTTTATTTTGTCCTCGTTTTATGCATTTTTTATGCTTTTACACACTCTCTCTCTCTCTCTCTCTCTCTCTCACACTCTGTTTCTGTCTCGCGTCGCGGCTTACTCACTTTGTTTTTGGGCCCCCGACAAACAAATCCAGTGGGCCACATTCCCTAAAGCACCCTGTGTACAATACGAAAGGAAAGGGGTTTAAATGTATTACAAACACACCCACACACAGTGTTGTTGCCGCTTAGCTTTTCCGTTGTTGTCGAAAGAGTGTTTGTTATTATTTATGCATTATCTTAGTTGAAGCGACAATTATTGGTTGTTAGCACAGTTTTATGAGCACAGGCGGATAATGTGAGACATGTGTGTGGCACACAAGTGTGTTCTGTGCAACCCAAGAGGATGCAACAACCGACAGCTAACCGAAAGAATGACGAACTGACAGAGAAACGCAGGCGTGGCCTTTTAACCCTTGCTGTCAAACATTTAACGAGTCAACTGGGAAAGCTAAGACATATTTATGAATATTTATTATGAACTAAGCGAAATACACTCAAAAATAAAGTACACATAGAAGGTAAATACTAAATACATACATAATTGAAGAAATTATTTTGAGTTCTCATACTTGAAATCATTTTAAAGCAAATATACACTTCAACAAAGTTTCGAGTCAGTTTTAAAACGAATATTGATATACTACAAAAAATCGGTATATTGCAGATATTAAAACTTAACTAGTTTACAACCGTTAAACAAACTTTTAATTAAGTAAGATTAGAAGATGCCCTGAACCCTATGCTTAGTTCGTGCAGTCAGGGCTTGCATGTATGTGTGTGTGTGTCTGTACGCGTATAGTGCATACTTTACTTAATTGCAATGTTCCATATCTCCGGTGTTTCTTAACCGATTTGAATAAAAATTTCACAGATTGTCAATATTTTTCATAATGTTTCAAACTGCATCAAAAAGTTTTCTGAATTTAAGATTTTGTTGTTATCGATCACATGTGTATATCGGAAACGGAAAGAGTTATCGAAAATTTGAAATAAACTTGTACTGCCTAGGGATTAGGTGAGCTTATGTTCCAAATCTGGAGTATCTACCTCTTATAGTCTCTGAGACGACGCACGGACATGACTATATCGACTCGGCTGTTGATGCTGATCAAGAATATATATATAGCTTACAGGGTTTATTGACTGAAAAAACGGAAAAACGACGCGAAATGTGCATAAAAGAAGAAGAAGAGTGAGCGACTGACGCCTGAAGTTATGTTCCATAATAAAAAGAAAAGTTATGACTGTAAAAATTGTTTTAATTGCACATTTGGGAGTATTTTGTTTTTTTTTTGTTTCGTTTGTTTATTTAATTTTGAAATTTTCCAGCGCATGCCAAATTTATGAATTTATTTTTATTTTTTTTTTTTTTTTTGTTGTTGTCATTGTTTTTATTAGGCACGGTTTTTGTTTTCTGTTTGACGTTTAGCACTCAAAAAAAAAAAAGGAGAAAATTTGCAATGACAAAGTTTACTTTTTGGCTTTTGGGGTGCGACGGAAAAGCAGAAAACAAAAGTTAAACACTTTTCCAACAAATACACAAATGTTGTTATCAGTTGTATTGTTGTTGTCGCTGTTGTTGTTGCTGTTGTTTTTGTTTTGAGTGGACAAACATCGTCAGGCGCTTTTAATTTCGGCTGTGTTTATGCGAAAAATGAGCGATTAATGGCCTTTAGGCAAATGTTTTCACCAACTTTTCATCAATTTGTGTGTGTGTGTGTGCGTGTGTGTGTGCGTGTTTGTGTGTGCGTTTGGGTTATGTTTGCTGTTGTTGTTTCTGCCTGAATGAGGAAATTGAATTTATTAGGACATTTTTGCGGTTGCGCTGACTTTAAACAATCACTTACCAAATGAAAAAGATGGATTACGGTTATTGTTAACAAACAACAAATGAGTATTAAGCAAGCAATATGTATTTAGTTGACTGGCAGATACCCTGAACCCTTTGGTTTTACTCAGTGCAGTCATTGTTTGTATGCTCGAGTAAATTTAAATCTTCCATATCTCCGGATTTTCTTAATCCATTTTGATAAAGTTTTCACAACTGATCTTTATTTTGTCTACAGTTTTATTAAAAAAAAAAGAATAAGTTTTGCAATTTCAAGTTTAAAATGTTATCGATTAAATGTGTATATTGTAAACCGGAAAAGCTATCGATTATTATTTGGCTCTGGTCTAGTAGAGTTTATATTCCCAATATCAAGTCTATAGCCTATTACTTGAGATCGACGGACAAACATGGTTATAACGTCTCGACCGTTGATGCTGATCAAGAATATTTATACTTTATGATATCGTTGCTGCTTCCTTCTGCCTGTTACATACTTCTGCACGCAAACAATATACTCTTTTTAACCATTTTTAATGGGTTCAGTGTATACAAAAAAAAAGGTTTAACAAGCCTAACAAAAGCTTTATTCTGTGTTTATGCAGATAGAAATATTCAATTCAATTTATTTTCAATTGAAAACTTAGCAAATATTAATAAAGAGTATACATAACATTTAATTTTCCATTTTAAATGGATTTATTCATGCAATAATAAGCTTAAAATGTGTTCACAAAAGATAAAAATCGGCAAAAAAAAATTTTTTACTTTTATTGTTTCAACATGTTTGCTTTTTTGTTCGCTTTAAATTGCCAATTTACGAAATATACAAGCAGAGTCTTCCAATTATCCCACTAAGTGACAGCCAGCATTAAAAACTTTGCAAACGAAAACCATTTTAAAAAAATAGGAAATCCCAAAGTCAAATACTTGAACTGAATTTATGCATATGATATGTGGCATTTAGGAACTTTGTATTTTGCAGCTAATTTGCTTCCTGGCGCCGTTTTGTTGCCCTAATCTGCCCAAATTAATTAAAACAACAAACAAAAGAGGACACAAAACACAAGCAACAGTCGTCCCTAGAACGAAATCTACACGGCTATAAAAAAAGAGAAAGAAACTGTGTCAAAAAAAAATAAAAATAAAAAAAATACAAATAAATGAAAACAGAAATAAAAACCGCAAAAGCAAAGCAAAAACAACAACAAACACACATACGCGTATACAAAATTAAGGCACTAAAACGAGCAGCAAACAAACAAACACCAACAGCAACAACAACAGCAGCAGCAGTCAAATGTCAGTTGAGTAGTTGAAAAGGCAATTTTCACAAGCGTCGTCGTCGTCTGGCGAAAAACTCACCGCACCTCACCGCACCCCGCCACCCATCGAACAGTAAATGAAGGGACACCGCAACAATAATAACAACAACAACAAAAGCAACAGCAAACAGCAGCAACAAGGACAATGGACAAAGCGACGCCGCCGCCGCCGCCGGCAAATGTTAAAAAACACAGTCAAAAACTCAGAGCGCGTAGAGCAAAAACGCACAGGAATAATAATAATAAAAGTGGGCACAACGAGCCAGAAAGAGAGAGAGAGAGAGAGGGGGGGAGAGAGAGCGACCCACAAGTGGGTGGTTTGCGAGTGGGTGGTTCTGGTTGAGGGCTAGTTGGTCGTTTGGCTTTTTGACGGTTTCAGTGAGCACAGTAAATTATAAATTAACGCTGCAGGCGACACGAGGTCAACGGAGCGGAGTTCTTTTCTGCTCAAGCTGCCCCACACCTTAGCACCATGCCACCATGCCACCATGCCACCATACCACCTACACCTATCGTTCGTTGTGGTTTGTGCGTTTTTATGCGAATCTACACGCGTGTGTGCGTGCTTCTCTTCTCTGCATCTCCTTGTCCGCGGCACGCGTCAAAACTGACCACAAGGACACGAAAAGAGTGTGGGGAAGGGTCGTTGGGTTGCTGGGTCCCCAGGTCACTGAGTTTGGCCAACTTCAAGTGGTCACAACGATTGGTGGTTAAGGGCGCAAAGCAGCGTGCCACATGGAACATGCACCAATAACTGATGGTGTGAGGATTTTGGAATTAAGCGGCAAACGAAACAGAAACAAAAAACGAACCAACAAAGTTCAATTGAAATTAAGATGTAAGTTAAGCACAGAAAGAGAGAGGGAGAGAGAGAGAGCGTGTAAGAGTGAGAGTGAGGGAAAGAGAAAGAGCTTAAGAGCTCTTCGCGTTTGAAATTATGTTGTTCCGGAAAGATTTATAAAGCTTTTCCTTTTTTTTTTTTTTTTTTTGTGTAGCTAATTGAATAAATGGAAAGGAAGAGAGCAATACAAAAATGTGGTATGAATCGGATTAGACAGATGTTGTTGGGTAGATTGTTTGATTTTTCTATACAAGTTATTATATTATTGATTTCGATTTTCAACAATTACAATGCGTAAATATTTATAAACATTAATGGATTTTTTAATTTTTATCATTTTCTATTAATTCTATTAAAATTCTGTACGATTTTCAGTAGAAAAAGTATTTTATAAAAAAAATTGTATTTCGAGCTTAAATTTCAGTAAAGAATATATAGTATTGATTAGATAATGTGTTTTTGGTAACTTAATGGTTAACTTAATGTTGACACTTTTTTGTTGCAAATTTAGATTCATTTGCTTAAAATGTGAATGAAAATGCAACAGCTTAATAAACATTAAATTTTTACAAATTTTATTATATGTATCCGAAAAAAAGATTTTTGCTACTTTTTTTTGAGGTTCTTTTATTTTTTTGAAGGTTCTTTCCGAAAAAGATTTCTGCTACTTTTTTCTGAGGTTTTTTTTATTTTTGAAGGTTCTTTCCCTCATCAAGCACATAAGTAAACTTTAACTGTAACTTTTAACTTAAATTGCTTAAAACCACTTTTAAGAAATACAAGTTTAAAATCACATATGCCCTTCATACAAAAAGGATCTTTTTCAATTGTTAACCAATCCTTTTTGTGAATATGCCACTAATCAAGCAACCAAGTGTAAAAAGCGTTTCACTGCTTTCCACAACTTTTAGCTTCGAAAACTCCTAATGCTCGACTTGTTTAACTAATTAATAAACATTTGCCAAACAACTTGAAAGGAGTTTCCCCAAGTAGCTTTAATAAGTATTGACTGCACTTGAGGTTTTGTTTTTTTTTGGGGGTGGCAATACTAAATGAAGTCCTCGCACCAAACATGAAACTGAACATGAGGAACGGCTGCAAGTTTACTCAGGTATTATGCGGTACGCATGATATATATTAGGGAAACATGCAGCAAGGACACGCCGATGAAGGGTATGGGCATGCCGGACACTCCCAACTTCGTGTTTTGGGGGTCACTTGCGACACGCGTGCACAATTAAAAATTTCATTGACTCGAAACATGGGACACGGACGGACATCCGTCTGATCCAAAAAGGGGGGATTGAGGGTTGGCATAAATTAAATGAGGGACATACAAAGTACATAATTATAATTTATATTCAACATATATGCAAATTACTTTGTTATTTAATCCTTGTTGTTATCCTTGGCAGTATCCCGTTTTGTTGTGCTCCACAAATTGAATATTTTACACACACACACACAGTTCACAAACACCTTCTTCTTGTTGTATATTTTTTGGGCACAGCTGCAGCGTCCATTAGCTGCATTCAATTTTTAAGTAGCCGCAAAAAACTCACTCACATAAAAAGGACAACGCGCAGCAGCATTCAAAGCTGATGCTCTTGTTGTTGTTGTTGTTGTTGTTGTCATAAAAAACGGTTTCCCGGCTTTAAAATTGTTTTTAGCACGCGTAAAGGAGTCGAAAGGAGAAACGATCGACAGAACTGAACCCTCAACTGGTTGCCTTTTAAAATCTTTTTGGCTAACCGAATATGATAAACGAAAGAACGATAACGACGCCGACGACGACGACGACGACGACGAAGAACGTACGCACGAACGGACGCGAATCGGTTTTAGGTTTTGAACGTTTTGAACGTAACGCCAGCCGCTACGACAACCACAACGCTTGAAACACTCGGCAACACTGAGTTGAGTACGTTCAGACCAGACCCAAACGCTCGAATGTTAACACAACAGCAGAATGTAAACAGCCTGTGGATTGTAAGAGAGAGAGAGAGAGAGAGAGTTCCGCCCTCGCATATTTGCGTAACATAGAGTAAGAGTGGTATTGCATCTGCTTAAGAAAATGCATTATGTTAAATGCTTAAGAACTTTGTTGAATGAAGTTACTAAAACTCTAGCTCTAAGTTTGAATTTAATGTGCATCATTAGCAACTGTCATTATGAACGTTATTGATATGATAATTAAGTTTAATTATTGTCATTTAACTAATTGCAATGTAAACTTACTAATTGAAATTACTAGCTGCATATTTAAATATTTGCATACAAGCTGATTAATATGTTGTCTACAGTATTTGCACCCGAGTACTTTTGTGGCACTTGTCTTAAAGTTAACAGCATGACATAGTTATTTAAATGCGTTCCACATGGCAAAACACTCTCTTAATGTTAACATCCCGCTCTCATGTTAACATTATGCTCGCCTCTCTGTTGCTCTTTATGTGGATCTTATGCGTCTGTTAATGCTAACGGTCAATGCGTTTGAACTGCAAAGTGATTGTTGTAAGGAAAGTGAAGTATTTTAATAGACTAATATTGTTTAAGAACTATTGTCAAACAAAATATATAAAACAATTATTATTTGAACATTTTCCTTCGTTACTTACAACATAAACATTACTGTTAAAGAGAGTATATTGTGGTAAATTCGGACTATTGCATTCCACATGGAGCTTAAGAGTACTTTTCGGAGTAATCGAATGCTAGAAAAGTTAACAGTAACTACTATTTAACTGACCTACACAATACAAAATACTTTAGTGATGATTTCGCTTCGATGATAGATCAAAATAAATAAATGACTTATGAAAGAAAATATATAAATATTACTTCCTTTGTTTTGTTCGATATAAATACTTAAAAGCCCATCAACGAATCGATTTTACAGACAGTTAAATATGCTTAATTGAACTGCCTTTTGGTATTTCAATTAAATTTCTAGCCTTTGAAAAGGGCTTAATTGTAATTAGCTTTGAATGTATTACGCATTCACTTAACATTCGCCAAATATTCGCTCATTATTACATAAATATTTAAATGGAAAAGTATAAATATGCGTTAATTACGTGCTGCTTGCCACATTTCACAAATCTATACTGTACTTATATTATAATCCTGGGTATTATGGCCCTTTATGGTATATGCTTGGGAACATTCAAAAATACCAGGAACGTTGTTTAATCGTCCACTTTAATCTCTGATTTTTATCAATTGAAAAAGATGCGAGATTAAATCAGAGAAATGCGCAACTGAACTTGAGATTGTTTTGTTTCGGTTTGATTTTTTTTTACGGCCAATGCATGCAATTTGAATACGGCCAAGTAAATGCATTTTGATCTGCCTTTTAAAGTATCAAACGACAACAACAACAACAACAACAAAAAATACCAACCAAGTCGAGACGGAGCAACAACAAAAGGCAAAAGAAATAACAGCGATTTTAATACCAATTAGGATACTTTTTCAGACTTAAAACTCTACGGCTCGGCTGCGGCAAATGAAATGAAAACGTCAAGTGGACTGAGTTGACCAAGAAACTACAGCAACAGCAACAACAACAACCTAAAGAAATGGAACCTGTTCGTTGGTTTGGGGGCATGCGGCAGGTATAACTGACAACAATAACAACAACAAATGTGCTGAACAGAAGTGGAAAAAAATTTCAAAAAATAAACTAAACAAGAAAAAACACACGCAACTTTAGCGAAACGAATCTTATATACCCTTCCAAAATAGAAGTTACATTCCTGGCATTTAATTGTGTTATTAAGTGATAAATATGAACCAAAGTTGGTTAGTTTTGGTTGAAAGAAGTAATTTTCCAACACTATACCATTTTATATTATAGCATCAAAGTCACATCCTGCCGGTTGAATATACTCTAGCTGTTGTAATGCAGAAGAGATCTTTAAAACCGAGAGTCAAGATATAAAAATGAGATGGAATAAATGAGAAATTCGTATACTTAAAGCATTTCACATTTTACTACAGAACTGAACGACTTTATTGCACTGTAAGTGTATAATAAAGCAATGCAGTAACAAGAAAAAAGCAGGGCAGACAGAGAGAGAGAAGGTTGGTGGGGGAATGGCGAAGGGGCAACGCAGCAAAAGATTAAAATCAGAATGACAGTAAACAGGAGCAAAAGCAGAAGTAGAAGCATCCGAATCATCATCAGCAAAAGCAGTAGAAATGAAGAGCGAAAGAAAATAATGCAAATTCAGATGGATATCAAAAACGTTGAAGTTGTGATAGGTGAGGGCCCAAAAGGTGCTGGCCGGCAAGGGGCAGGGGGCAGGGGGCAGGGGCAGGGGCAGGCAGGCAGGGGTGTGTGCCGAGGCCGGACACAAAAACAGACAAAACGCCAGGACAAATGAATAGGCAAAAATAGATGAAGAAGAAGGAGGATGACTATGAAGATGACTATGAAGCATTCAACAGCAGCAACAATGCGCGTTACATGGCACAAAACTTCATAGCTATTAGGGCTGACTTCCTCCCGGGGACCCTACCCCTCTCTTTGGGTCATTGACCCATTTGGTGTGTGTGTGTGATAGCCAGCAAGTGGCATGTTGGCCTTGCAACTGCTGCTGCTCTGCTAGCCCTGCCTCAAAATCCAAGCCATAATGAAAAGATGCAGAGCTGCCCGAAAGGATAAACTTGTCAGTCATCATGGGAGAGAGACAAGCGCTTGAAGGACAGCTCAGGGGATTTCTTCTCTAATCTACACTGAACAAAACACATCAAAATCATCTACTTTTGTTTCTGGTTCTTGGATTAAGTTATTTAATAGTTTAACAATCAAAATAAAAACATTTTAGCTTAAACCCTTATATACAATACAAGTAATATTCATTCACTTTTATTTTCTTTTTATTTATTTGTTTTTATTTATTTGTTTTTATTTATTTTATTACTGAATAAATATTTAAGGCCAATATCAAATTTGATCAGTTGTTAACTATTTTTCTTTCAGTGTTAATCGTGTTGTGGCAAATTTTAAGCTCGCGTTTGCGGCTTTCAATTCGCTATGCAGAATTTATATAATTCTGTAAAGGCGATCTTCGAAAACCAACGACAACTATTTTTAGCTTAAACCAAACTCAATCTATGCACATAACATTTGCTTTCTAGCTCTTTGTGTGTGTGTGTGTGTGTGTGTGTGTGTGTGTGTGTGTGTGTGTTTAGAGGAAAACAAATATTCGTAACAATATTCGAGTTTTGCGGGTTTTGTACGGATTATTCGATGGCGATTGTTTTGTGGCCCAAGCAGCTTAAATTGTTCTCTGCCTCTTAGTCCCTGTTGCATGCAACCTTTGGAGTTATTGGTTGCTTGTTTTTGGTTCTTTGTATCATAGATTATGCATTTAACATGCACTTAGATAAGTTTGTAACGGCCCCTCCCCTCCCTACCACTGCTGCCTTTTCTGTTTCTATTTACATAATGATTTTATTTTAGTTTCGGTTTCGGTTTCTCGTTTGATTTGCCTTAAGCCAAAAAAAAGAAAAGGGTATCTGTCGCGTCGGTAAAATATCAAAGTACACAACCAAGAATTTGTTGAATGTCGCAGCTTTGAAAATTGCTCTTAAACCAAAAACATGTTACCTAATGTCCTTTTACTGTCGCTGCCTCGATTGCTACCTAACCAGAGGCTATACTTTGTGTTTTACACATAATCTTCATTATAATTTCATTGTCTTCGCTTCAGTCCAGACATATTGGACGGGATTTGTTGTTGTTATCGCACCTGTTACACTTCTTTGAAGGCCCCTTGAGAAACGGGCATGGTGGAAACTGAAGCGGCGCTTCGATTTTTATTGCCCTCATTAAATGCGCTTGTCGCTTTCAGGTATTTATGTGCCTCTGTGGAAATTCATTCAGTTTAGCATTTCTCATTTTATGCCCTTTTTTCCTTCAAATTTTGGGCATTTAAATTCATTTGTCTTGAACTCTTTTGGGTATAAAAGTATGCAAAAGTAGTAGTATGAGTTATATAGTAAATAGTATGAGCAGGTGGAGGAAAAAGGTAGTAGATATGTAAGCCTAATGACAAAAAAGTAGTAGAAGTGCTATAATAGTAGTAGGGTACGAATTGTGTTAGTGTTCTGAGTATGCTACTTTTTGTAACACTCCTACTACTATTTTGCTCATTAGGCATTATATTTACATATCTATAACCTTTTTTACTTCTATCAACTACACTACTATTTATACACTTTAACTTTTTAAAGACCTTCTAATTTATTACAAATTAACAAACACAACTGATAACTTAAGAGTTCTAGCTTAACATATTGAGTTGTCTGCGAGAAATTGTTCCAAATTATTTTAAAGCTGTATTCGTAGCATTCCCAAGGATCTTCCTACCCTATCACCTCTCTCTCTCCTTTACTCTTGCCATTCCCAAAAAATGTTAAATATTTCTTTGCTTGACTATTTCACGTTTATTATTTTCGTGTGGCAAAACAGTTCAAAGCCGGCATGCAAAACGACAAAACACCGTTTAATGAATTTATATTTGAAAGCCCCTTGCCCATCCCCCTTCCTGCCATCAGCTAGCTGCCTGTACCCTTACGGCGGTCATAAAAAGGGTTCACAGACGATTTGCTCGAATTAATTGCGCTGCCATTAACGAAACAAGTCAGGAGACACAAAACGTCACTAGCGAATCCTGGCTGCCATCTCCCATTACCATTCCCATTCCACTTGCCTTCCTTTTCATTCAAACATTTTCAAATTACGAGTATTTGCATGTAATTTGTTTTCGCCTTTGTTCACAGCCCAAAACACAGAGAAGAACCAAAAAAAAAAGAAAAGAAAATTACAAAACATTTTATTTTTAGGGTTTAATTTTTTATGTTTTTTTTCTTTTCTGTTGCACTGCAATATTTGTTTATTTTGTGGAGGCGGGTAGTCAAACAAAGAAACAAAAAAATAAAAACAGGGAATGCAAATTGAATTGGGGTTCGCAAACGTGAATCTACATAAAGCAACAGGTTTTTCTGTTAATTGATTTTATTTTTTCATGTGCAAACTTCCAAAAAAAAACCGGTTCCCTTCACAAAAGACCTAATGAGTAAAGTTGATTAGGTTTGATTTTGATAGAAAGGTCAATTAAGAGTTTCGCTACAAGCTATTAATAGAATAAACATGACTCACATGTGCCGATAGCATCTCTTTTTGGGGTTATTCAAATGACATTTTTAACTAGTCTTTTGAATTCTGTCGAATATTTCTTCATTAAAAGACACGAGCCCGTTAAATTGATCAGATATAGCTGAGCTTCAGATAAATTGGTTAAGCCATTAGAAGAACAAATTTTCAAATGATTTCATAATATCTTTGAGTGAGCATCCAAAAGATACATTCGGCTTAGCTTAGGATACACATCGAAGACCATTAAATAAGATACTTTTGTTGTGGGTGTTGCTTCAGTTTCATATAAATATTCAACAAACAAACAGAAATCGGAAATGATCTACAAAATATAAAGACATAAAATAGCTAATTAAATCGTTAAATGTATATATTCCAACTATTATCAAATGGAGTAAACTGTTTTCGTTTGACTTCTTGCCGTATATACGATATAGGTAGCTAAATTTAATGACCATCATCAAGATTACGCCCTCGACATCAAGTTCATCCTGTAGCCCCATAATTATCTACTACATCATATTCAAATTCTCGCCCCGAAACAATAAATGATGAGAATGCAATTAAAGATGCGTAGAAACGAGACGCGAGGAGTTCACTCAACTTATCCGTAAAGAGTTATAGAGTTTTTTGATTTCTTAATTTTCTTATCGCGTCGATTACCTAACATCCGAACGAAGGTAGGCTTGTGGCTTGGCTGTCTACACTAAAAGAAAACTAAGTGGAATGTTACACAGAAAATATTTTATTAAGGGTATACAAATCATCTTCAATCTATTCCTTATACCATACAATTGTTATATGTATAAAACAACAAATCATTTTTCATATTTTATAGTTTTTTTTTTGTAGTGTAATAATCATTGCGTGCGACATTTAACACAGCCCTAACCTCAGACACCAAATGGCCAGCTATCAAAAAGCAGACAGTGAGGGAATCTTAAGCTGCGACTGCCTCCCGAACCGGTAAGAGTATACTTTGGAGTTGGGGCGTCATCTCGAATCTCGCACAATCCAGTTAATCCCGTGCATATAGCAGCTGCAGCTCATAAAAAATCGAAGATGAAGGAAACCCTTCTTATTTTTTTTTTTTTATTCTTGTCCGAAGATTTTTCCAGTTTTTCAGTCCTCTCTCACTCGCTCTGTCTGTCGGTCTGTTGCTCTTTGGAATTTTTATTGTATCCGTATGTTTATGGGCCTTTATTAATTACCCATCGAGCGGCATTGATTTTCAGACTCAATTCAATTCAACTCAAAATGCCTTGGCGGCAACGCTTTTATCAAGTTTTCACGATTGCGAGATTTCTTTTACCTAAAAGCGAACCAGAAATGACAAATTCAAGGCGTTGAATTAATTTGTGTCCACTGGATATCGTCGGGCTGAGTATACATTTACGGTGATATCTTTCGCTCTGTCGCTGTTGACGAGACTTTTTCGATAAAGCGTTTAGTTTTAGTCGTTGCTTCGGCGATAAATCGAATGGTGAAGCTTCACCTTCGCCATCGGCAGTTGCATTCTCATTATTGATGACCGGCTGTCGGGCAAATGACCAAAATAAAGATAAGGTGCGGTCCAAACACAAGAGAGACCAAGACAGACAGACAGACAGAGAGATAGATCCCATGAAACCTGAGAAAATGCAAGCGATAAGCTTCAGCTTCCTCTTCACACAATTGAAAAAGCATTAACAATGCGCTGCTTGGCCGTAATGAGCTGCCGACTGACTACCTTCAACGGCGACCTGAAGGTATTCGAGAGTGGTAGCTGTGGGTATAAGGTGTGAATATGTGAGAAATGCCCCAGCGATAAGGAAGGCGAAACTCTGAAGAAATAATTTTAATTAAGCTTCGGAGCGCTGGAGCAGCTTTTAAGTGAAGTGTATCAAGGATTGCAAGGCAACTAATTGAATCAGCCTACACAACAGCAGAGAGAAAGACGAGGGAGGAAAGGAGACATCGAGAAACAGAGGCAGAGAAGGTGTGTCCTGACAAAGGCAACAATCTTAAGCGCTTTGCTGCGTATTAAGTAGATGATAATGATAAGTTGATATACCCTGTAGCAATTATGCAGCAAGGCATTATAGCTTGAAGTCGATGTCTTGACAAAAGCTTGGAAACTTTCCAACTTAGTTTTACAGTGCAATGTTAAAAGTCTTTCTTCTATTTCTTAACATCAAAGGAAAATGATTATTTATTTCATGTGTTTTTGTTTTAAGCAATGTTCAACGAAAGTCCTTGCGTTTGAATTTGTCTAGATCATAGAAGGATGTCATCACGATGCGTCCACTGAAACGCCTGCCACTCAACGCTTTCAATGCCTTCTTGCAGTCATCGATGGTTTCGTAGCGAACATAAACCTTGCCACAGCCAGGTTGGGGCGAATCGCCAAAGGGTCGTGGTATCTTGATGCTTATGACCTGGCCGTACTTGACGCACTCCTCCTTGATGTCCTTGCGTATGTCCTCGTACTCGGCATCGTCCAGTAGCTCATCCTGCATGACCATGTTGAGCAGACAGAGCACTTCGGTTGCCTTGCCCACAATGTTTTCGGAGGGAAATCCTGGCACCTGCAGTACCGGCACCTCGTGAGCGACCAGACTACGTACGCCGGCAATGGAACGCTGCACGACAAGATTACGTTCGCCCAGCTGCATGCCATTGAGTCCAGCGATGGCCTGTTCCGTGACGTTCACATCCATGTACTCGCAAAAGGCATAGCCCTTGCTCTGACCGAGCATATCCTTGACCATATTGAAGCCACGCAGCTGGCCAAAGGTAATGAGCAGCTCCTTGACCTGATCCTCATTCAGACAGGTGGGCAAGCCGCCAATGTAAATCTTATTCGGTGTATCCGGCACCAATGTCGCTATGGGCAACGTTGCCTGCACTCCAGCTCCAGTATGATCCCTAACCTCAATCATGCGACTGGTGGCCGCAGCTTGATAGTCGTGTGGACGTCGTATCTTCAGCGATTGTCCACGATACATAATGCCATCGAAGGAGATGGCCAGCGATGTCTCGTCCATGGAGCGCAGCTCGAGAAATGCAAAATTCTTGTCCAGATTCGTTTGGCAACTGATAATAGCGTTGCCATCATCCAAGCCACCATTCAATCCACGGATCTGTTCATTGAAGAAGGCCGCCATATCATCATCGTTCGCATTGAACGGTATATTGCCAACATATAGACGACGCGCCTGCCGCGTCACAGTCGCAATCACGGCCGACTCACCCGTGGGCAATGCATTCGGCACCAGTCTCAATGGTATCTGCCCGCTAGCCTGCATTGCCTTGTACTCTGAGGTGGTCAGATGCTCATAGCCCAAGGGTGGTATATCCCAGGCAGAGGGTCGACGCAATTCGCGTTTCTTTTCCTTTGCCTGCCAAGAAATGCCATTTCTGCTCGCCTGGCAGCTGGAGCTGGACGAACGATTTGGTGAGCGAGAACGTGAACGATATTTATGATTGGCGCGATAACGCGATTGATTATTATCATTATGTTTATAATATTGCTTATATTTATGGTAGTTGCGACCCATTTTCTTTTTTGCTTTCCGATAATTGTGAAAGTAAGTAAGTAAAAAAAAAATGCCTGACAGCAAAAGTCAACTACGATGATAATGATGAATTTGTGTGCGTAATTCAGAGTTGCATTTATGTTGACGTTTCATTTAATATTAATCAATGGGTAACTAGTATCGAGCAAGTGCTTGACAGTCGAGCTCTAATCATTGATATCCGACAGCACTGTCAATTGGCATGACTTGTCATTAATAGTAAGACTGTATACGAATTGTGCTGAAAATCCGATTTAAGCGGAAACTTTTACTTTATCTTTATGTATTTTTATATTTATATATATATATATAGTTCTATACCTCTAAAAAAAAAACACCCTTTATATTAGATATCTGCTTAACAAATTTTAATAAATCTCAAAAATCAGACTAACTCATGGCTTTAAGCTGTGCTGCTTTTGGTAAAGTGCCCTACTCCGCGATTCTCAAAAATGCAAGTGAGTCATTGCTGATTTTCATGAGTTTTCATAATGTCTAAGTGTTAATGTAAGTTATATTTGATTAAGTAATATGATATCATATTAAAAATATCTTACTTACTACAAACATTTGCGAAAATCTAACGTTTGAGCTTACAACAAATACAACCCAAACTACTCTCTCTTATTTTCCTTCAAACATCTCGCCCCATTTGTCCGGCATATCAACGACATTCCAGCGAGCTGTCGCAAATGTGCGTTATTAAAAAATTTCATTTAATTATGCTTCATCGCATCGTCAGCAAACCAACACAAAGTATTTGTTTGAAATGATAATTTGTATGGAACGCTGAAAGGCCGCAATTAAGTCATTTATCATTTATTGAGAATTTATGCTTTCGCTTTTATATTTTAAATAGAGAAATATTTTTGGCCAGCAGCAGACGAAATAAAATATAAATAATATGTTGCTGCGGGTGAAAACTCAATAATCATTTCATGCGAATTAACCATCAACATAATAACGCTTGCTTAATATTGCTAATCAATTATAATTAATGTGTGGCCCGCCGGCACATAACGCTAATAGAGAATATTTATACAAATTCGTAGATGAAACAGAGAAACATTTTTGGGGATCGTTATGTGTGGTCGGAAGCATGACAGAAAAGGGATGGGCAGGCGCCCCTTCCAATGAAACGACTTAATTTTCGACATCGGGACTCAATTAATTCACCCAAAAAAAGGCGACACAATCAAAATGTCAACCGACACGAAGTGTTGGGCGAACAAAGAACAGAGTTTAAGGAACCAAAAAAGTCATTCGATTGATCCTCCTACACGCGAGAACAACTTGGTCGTGAAAGAACAGAAAAAGGCATTCAATCGAAAAGCCTCAAACTGTGTGATAATTAATGTCCCAACCGGGTGAGTGAGAGTTGGAGTCTCCCGCAGGTATTTATTTTTGTTAATGTTCGTGTGCGTTCCCTGAAAAGGGTTTGCGATCGACGGTTGGATAGACAAGGATAATGGTTGTGCCTTCAACCGTTTAATGGGCATTTGATGACCAGACGCCGATCGCACAGATAACAAGATTTATAACAATTTTAAATGCAACCAATAATTCAACAACAATTGGCATTAAATGTTAAATCGAAAAAATCCTGTTTTGTGTATGTTTCATTAATGCTAAACTAAAGAACATTTCATCGTTGGCCGCAACAAAATAAAAACCAATTAATTCGATTTATTTTTTTCATCGTTTGTTTGTTTTTCTTCATCATTTTTTTCCATTTAGGTTTCATGAGCGCACAAAAAATAAAACTCAACAACAACATGTCAAACGCAATTAATTTGTCCATTTAAATTCAGGCGACGCGTTCTGACGTGGTCCCAAAAACCGTGAGTAAAATGTTTTTTTCGATCGCTTGCTTCGATTTTGTTCTTCGTTATTATTTCAAGGCGATAAATTAGTTTTATACATGAAATTATGTACGATAGAGGCCAATAAAAATGCATAACAATGTGTTCAAAATAAAAATGGGAAATAAGATAAAGCAAAAAAAAAAAACAAACAAAAAATAAATTCATTATAATATTTTTTTTTTCGCTTCGGCAATGAACAGCAGTTTTTGGATATGATTACTTAGAATATGCAATTGATGAAATTAAATGTTTAGGTATCCTAATAATATTATAAATGTGAAAGGTTGTGCTCTGAATGTTTATAACTCCTTCACGCGTAAGCTATCGAATGGATTTTAATGAAAGTTTGCATTAATATAACTTATACAGCAATGTGTTAATAAGTATAACTTTTAAAGATTTTAAGTTCACAACAAAGTGAAAATTTAGCGATTGAAACTCGAATGATTCATTTAGGTATTTCTAATCCCTGCAAAGCGACTGCGTTGATTTCAACATTATAAAAGTCTAATGAGTTGGTATTTTATTGGTTTAGGTGTTGTTGTTGTTGTTGCTGTTGTTTGTTACCCTTTCTTGTCCACTGCGGTTTTAATATCGGTTAGCCAACAACATTTATTACCCTCAAACATATATCAAATGTGGTAAGTTTTGCTGAAATCGCCAAACGTATGTGTTTATATTGAAATGTTTATGAACTAGTGATATATATATATATATATATATTTTTTTTTTTTTTTGCGATGCTTAACTATTATATGGGAAATGATGATGACGATGACGATATGTAAAGTTTTTGACCACACACACTCTGGGGTTTTGGATTTGATGGGAATGGAACTGGTACTGGGACTGGTACTGGGACTGGGAATTGGTTACTGGGGGCCAAATCCATTTAGTCGAAAATGGAGAGAACCCAAAACGTCACAACGAATTGAAAAGAGTTTTGTTTTGCGGTCGTTGCTTTCCACGAAAATGGGATACACGCAATTTTTTTTTTTGTTTTATTGTCAAACATATATGAATAAAAGTTTTAATGAACTGGTTGGTTGATTGGGTTCGATTGGTGTTGGGTCTGGGCATGTTGGTTGTTGATCTCTCACTCTCTCTCTCTGTTTCAATTGATTTGTGGCCGTAGGCGTGTGAACGTGATTTTATTATCAAATATATTTTATGCTGTTAGTTTTAGTAAATTAAATAAATCAACAATGCAAACATACAACATGACAGAACTTTTGCATTCCGTATTGTTTTAGTGTATCTGAGTCTCTTTTTTTGTTTTGCTGTCTAAAAATGTCAACAAGAATATTTCAATTTATTTTCTGATGAATCAACAGGAAACAAGTAAGAATGTTATAGGCTAGACGATACCCTGAACGCTATACTTTACACACGTACAGTCAGTGCTTGCAAGTATGTGTGTGTGTAAGTGCATACTTGACTTAACTTCTATGTTCCATATCTCTGGAGTTTCTCAACCGATTTCAATACAAATTTCACAGATTATCATTATTTCGTCAAATGTATGAAACTGCAACACAAAGTTTTCCAAATTCAAGATTTTGTTGTTATCGATCACATGCGTATATCGGAAACGAAAGAGTTATCGAAAATTTGGAACAAACTTGTACTGCCTAGGCCAAACCTGGCTATATCGAACTCGTCTTTTGAAGAACATATATATCGGACATGCTTCCTTTTGCCCAAAACCAATATACCCTTTTTATAGCCATTTTCAATGGGTTCAGGGCATAAAAACCATTCGCAATGAGTTCCACATTTTCTTTTTTTTTTGTTTTTTTTTTGGCTGTTTTGTTGTTTTGGGACTGGCCCCCTTTTGCTTTGCAGCTGGAAGCTCTGCTGCTTCTGGTCCTGCTCTCGTAAATATCTTTCGAGTGCATCCGCAACTACTTCAGATTACAGATTTCAGCATAACAATTTGTTTTATATGTATTTTTATGCAATTTCTCGACAAATTTGTCCTCGCTGACTGCACCCACCAAAAAAAAAAAAAACAATTCGCTGCCATTTCTGCTCATATTTTGTTGTTGTTTTATCAACGTGGTTGTTGCAAGGAATTTGCATCGTAAATTGTCAGCAATGTCATAAAACATTTTACTTTTCAGTTTCTTTTTATCTCTCGTTTTTTTTTGGCAGGCTCCATCAACATCATCATCATCAACAACATCAACCTCATCATCGTCATCATTATTATTGCTGCAGTTATTTTTTTCAAGAACTAAAGAGCTTACAACGAGAGAGAGAGAATTCTTAATGATGTTGTGTCGCCTTCCCAAAAACAAAATAAAAGTGGAAGGAAAAAATACAAAAATTATCTGCTTAGAGCATCTCTCTGACAGCGAAATGTGACAAAATGCACAAAAGTAATCCAATAATATTCCAGCTGACAACATCTTGAACTTGCTGCTTGGATTTTTTTTTTTTTTTTTTGTGAGTAATTTCATTTGCAGAGCTTTGCTTTAGCTTAACTTAAATGTTGGAAAGTGGAAAACCTATAAGTTATTCTATAACCCTATATTTCCGACCCCCCCGTTTGTCCTTTGAGTGCATTTAGAACACACACACTTTACAACCCCCTTCAAACAACAACTCTAACAGCGGCGTTATTGTAGTTGCCCTTTTATGGTCTTATTGGGGTTTCATTGCATTTACAATATTTATTCGAACACCCCCCATTCCACTCCCCCCACTCCCACTCTCTCTCTCGTTTGAACCCTTGAACCCGCACTTGAGCAATTGATTTTGTATGTTGCATTGTTGCTGTACAAAAGTTTTGAGCGTGGCAATATTTATGGCTTTCCTTTAGACCATTATGGGTTTCGAAAATGGTTATAATTCAATTGAACGCTGAAGATTCCTTGGGTTCTTTGTTTCAGATTGCGACGCGTTAAAATCAATGCAGAATTTATGCGCACTTTGGCTTGTAATTTATTTTATGAATGTTTTATAATCGTGTGCGTGCAGTGGGTAAAAATTTATGACAATTGCATGTTAATTGCCTGCCATGGCGCCGATATGTCAGTCAACACACACATACACACACCCACACACACACACACACACACACATTTACACAGATAGAGAGGGGAACACTTTGACGTTCATATTGTTTACATTCAATTTCATAAGTGGCAGCCAGCTGTGGGGAGCTATTGTTGTTATTGCTGTTCACCCCCCATTGTTGACTCGGCGCTGAGCTGAGCTTTGACGAGCTCGCCCCCCCACCCACGCTTTCGCCTGCCCTCTAATGCTCTATATGAACCCTTCCTGACATACCATTGACATGTGGAGCACATTATTATTAAAGACGGCCCTATTCAAGTTGACGATATCGATTCCAAGTTTATTCAGGCATTTAAAAATTGACGGCTAATAGCTTTCTATGTGTCGTTTGGGATTTGTACACATGTGTGTGTGTGTGTGTGTGTGCGAGTGTGTGTGCAAGTGAAAGCTGATTAATAATGAGCACTTATTGAGGGGCCAATAAGTGTGCAGGATAGTCTTTTTCAAAGCAATTGACTGCGTCTTTTGAGAAGCTTTTTAAAACTACATCTATTGATGGGATTTGCTGGGAATCGAGCAGAGAGAACAACTTTTCAAGGTTCTGTTGTTAGCAAGTCGAGCTTACATAAACCTTCCATCAAATAAATTTATGACTATTTTTTATATATTTTTAGGTTTTTTCGAGAATTTCAATTGAAAAATCTCTTTAAAATAAGAATTTTAAAAAATAAAATTTTCACCATATTTCTTAATAAATTTATGATTATTTTTTATATTTTATTTAAAGGTTTTTTCTCGTGCATTTCAATTGAAAAATCTCTTTAAAATAAGAAATTTATAAAAAAAAAATATTCTTCATATTTTTTTAACATTTTTATTTGATCACAAAATAATATTTTTAGCAATAATTACAGTTTAAATAAAGCCTATAAAGATCTAAATAAAATTCTTGCTTTACTAAATCTGCATAAAATGTAAACTGAAAGCAATCCCAAATGGTTTTGAGTGAACAAAATTTAAATTCTAACTAACAACAGATGCTCTGACCTGAATATAGTGCCACCCAGCTACTGCCGTTTGTCAGCCTTGACTTAGCCTACAACAACAACAAGAGCAGCAACTACTTGGCTGACATAGTTTTTTGTGCATACAGTTGGTCAGTGCTGGTTTGGAAAATCTGCTGCATAAATCGCAGTGGCAACTCTGGCTGCGACTGAGTTAGTTCATTTTCTGTGTGTGTGTGTGTGTTGGCAGCTCTTCATCATCTTGCAGTGACACTTGTTTGTCTAAACGCTGTCGCGTGGCAACCTTCGTAGGACCCCGAGGCGGCTGCCACTGGAGACCTATGTACCGTACAGTCAGCCGAGAGGCAGGCATGGCGACCTCGTGATCTACACATAAACTTTGCCCAATGCAACAGCAAAAGCAACAAAAATACACGCAAGCTTCAAACTTCAACATGATTTATGAAACTCTACACATCATAAGCGAATGCGTTTATCATTTTTTACTCTCTGTCTCTCTCTCTCCATCTCTGTGTTTCGACGAAGTTTGGAAAAAAAATCTTGGAACTGGCGACATTGACAAATGACAAAAAACAGCGTCAACAACTCTGCTCTCTCTCTCTCTCGCTCTCCCTGTCCCGCTCGAGAGACCAAGCTACTCTTAATTTTATCCAGCACGCGCATCCGGCCAGGCTGAAGAATATGTTTATGGTACGCCGAGTAGGTAAGCAGGAGCCAAAGCCACAAAAAAAAAAAAAAGCACAGCCTTCGGTCGGTGTCATTAAATATGCAATAGATTCGCTTTTTTGTTTAGCTGCTGCACAGTCTGAGTGTTTCGGACCAACTTTTAAAGCGTCACAAGTCGCATAAATTATTCTGTTAACAACTTGTGTCAACATGATCATTAACAACAACACACAAACAGCAACATCAACAACGACAGCAACTAAAGCAGCTGTAACAACTCATTGCCGATGGAGACTGAAATGTGAGACGATGTCATCAAATGTAACTTTTCTATTGGCAACTGGGAATTGCAAGGAAAACACACACGAAAAAAAAAACACATGTACGACAATAATACATCAACATTTGCAATAATAATGGATGGTTATGAGACATAAGCAGACAGAGGGAGAGAGAGAGAAAGAGATATTGGCAGTGTCATACTTCAAGAGAATCTGTTAAGTGGGTTAAAATACTTCAAACTCATTCTTTATGCTACTAAGTTAATAAAGAAATAAATAAATAAATAAAAAATAAAAATAATAAAGTTACATTTTATAAAGCTTTTGAAATTTTGAGATCGAAATAATTCTACGCAAAAAATCAACTTGAAGTTAGGCAAGAACTTTCCGAAATCATAAGTCCCCCAAAACGCAACCGATTATCAAATGCAATGGTATCTATACTAATACTTCATTTCCAGTTTATAACATGAATTGAACTCGAAATTCATGAGCAAATTCTACCCACAAAAATCAACTTAATATTAGGTCAGAACTTTCCGCAATCATAACTCTCTCAAAACTCAACCGATTATCTATATTAATACTGCATTTCCAGTTTATAACACGATTTCAACGCACAATTTAAAACCCTTTAGTTTAGTGAGTTGAACATTAAGCTGTTCATTATCTTTGTTTCTTCATCCATACGATAAAGTAGAAACAATAAATGGTAAGTAGAAAAAAAAATGTAAATGTAAAATGTAAAACATCAACGATTTATTTAATCAAAAAACTTTTAACCGACAGAATATTGCATTAATGCTTTTTTTTGTTACCAACTTTTAAGGAATATTTTATTTTTAAATAATATTCAATCAAAATGGCTAAAGATCATATTTTGATAGTTAAATCTTGGCTTTGCTATAATATTTATTTATTTTCTCGTTATTTTTTTTTTCTTTGTCTCTCAAGAACTCTAAACAATGCGTTATTCAATCGTTTAACTGGCTCCAATAGGACTTGAGCATTATATTGATGATTGTCAGTGGCATTGCGGAAGTCCTCAGACATTAAACAAACAACAAAGCAACTATTTTAAGACATTCAAGCTGAAGCCAATCAACTTTTTGCGTCTTTTGCTTTACGATTAGAATGCAACTGTCGAATAAATCAAACGTAAAGTGTGCATGATTCATGTTGTATGCGCAAATGTTTATCAAGTTATGTGAAATCGCGCCACCAGACGCACTTCCTCGCTGGCCAATTGAGCACTGTGGCAAAGTGAAAAGAAAGGAAAATATAAAGTATGAGTGTGCTTGGATACAATAGCGGAAAAAAGCGATGATTTTTGAAGCGCCAAACGCGGCACATGCGACGCTTAATTGGATTTCTTGACCACTCGACTGTTCAGCCATATGTGTTTGTAGGTGGCAACACTAAACAATAAATGTGGCACGAATGTGCAAAAACACACACAAGCACACACACGTGGACACACACACAGTTCGCGTCGCTCATTGATTGGCTTTTCAGTTTATGGTTTGAAGTCCGCTTTGGCTGCTTTTGCTTTTGTTCCGCTGCTGCTGCTGCTGCTGCTGCTGCTTCGCATAAAGTGAAATTGTGCGTAAAATTCGTTGGTCACGTTTCCATGTCTGTTGACAATTGTTTTCTGTGCTGTGCTCCCTTGAATGAGACTCGCTGTTTTTGCGCTGTTTGCTGCCATTGAAACGCGTGTCCACATGCTGGGCACTCTCAACTAGATCCTCATACCCATACCCATACCCATACCCATACCCATACTTTTAACTACTGCAGTTCGTGTCGTTTCCATTGCTGCTAATCTTTTGTTTAGACCCAACACACGCTGGTCACGCACACAGAGGCAGAGGCAGAGGCAGAGAAGGGAGAGTGACTCGGTGAGGTCCCGTCAATTAGGCAAAACATTTATTTTTCTTCCCGTCTACAGATCATATCTCTCGCTTTGAGCATTGGTGCCAACCCTGCCTGGGACACAGCATTCGGACAGGACACACCTTTTGTCATTCGCAGGGATTTGGACTCATTAGGCGGCATCGCAGGGTGACGCACTTAGCATGCAATCTGCAACGAGCTAACTTCCTGCCTGACCGCCCGAGACTGGTTGTGGTTTCTGCTTCGCTTACAGTCCAACAACTATTCAATGCAATTGCAATTGGCTGAATGCAATGAATCTGCGCAATGAATGAATCAGCGTTAGGAAAACAATTTGCAGTCGAATAACCATTAAGTTATGTGCTTGAACAGTTCAATTGAAATGAGTTCAAGTGCAATTATAGCATACGATTCGACTAATAGAATATTGGTAATAATTGTAGCTTAGTTTCAATCGCTTGCAATTTCAATTTCTTCTTCTTCTCTTATGGTCAACAATTGTGTACCTTTAAACTAATAAAAGAGTCCTTAGAGTCCTTCAAAATCCTACTGATATTATAAATGGGAGAGCTTGTTTGAATGTTTGTTTTGCTTTCACGCAAAAACCAACGAATGGATTCCAATGAAACTTTAAAATGATATAGTTAAAACATCGCAACAGCACTTAGGCTATAAGTTTGAAAGATATTTTGGGATTGGCGTTGCTCAGTGTTGAAGGAACAAGAGAAGTATTGAATATCTTGCACATAATATAATTATAATTAATATTTTATGTTCTCTTCGTTTTCGCTCAAATATTCGGTATTCGATGCTTCCGTAGAAGCTTACCCAAACTATTTTGACAACACACAGAAAAAATGGTTTAAAGTGAAAGCTAAAGTGGAACAGAGTACTTAAGCATGAGCTACAGAAGACCAAAAAAGGACTTACTAAAGGTAAGTACGCTGGTTGCTGGGTTGCGTTTGCATTAGGGGAGAAGCGAAAAGAGTTTAACAGAGGATTCAACCGACCAATATTGTAATACAAGTGAAATGCTTAAAGGTAGTTGTCCGTACAAAGACAAAAGGGACAAGTAAACAAATTTTATGAAATAGTTGAGCCTGAGCCAGCTTCTGTTTCAGTTTCCGTTTTTTTTCTCTCCACTCGACCAAACCTGGGGTTAAGGCAGCTCAAGTGCGTTTTAAGTTGCGACACTTGAAGGGGAAGGAAAAAAGAAAGAATGCAAGCTTACCAGAGCAGAAGTAAAGTTGGCAAGTCTTCGGGGGTTAAGGGGTAGTCGATTGGCTGGATGTCAGATGTTTGTAGCTTATAAGGGATTACGTTGCCCTGGAATCGGTGTTCATTATGTGACAGCAACAATAACCAACTGCCATAAAGTTCAGGCAGAGTTTATTCTTCTCCCTTTTTACGTCCCATACACAATATATATGTATATATATTTTGTATTTTGTTTGGACCATTATTATAACTCGCTGACTCCGACTTTATCTTATTTTTTTTATTATTATTTGCATGCTGATCCTGGCTGCTGGTTGCTGGTCCTTCAGCAAATGCGAAAATTATTGCACAATGACATTTTTTTTTTCTTTTTTTTATGACGTGCAAAATATTTGTTCAGTGTTTCGTTTATTTTGCTTCTGTCATTCGCTTTTTTTAACCCATCCTCTGGTTCTGTGATTCTCACACTTTCCGCTCTGTTGATTCCCATTTTTTGCTTGTTCGCACTGTTGTTGGTATTATTATTATTGTTGTTGCTGTTGCTGTTGCTGTTGCTGTTTGGCCTGATGCCATCCTGATGTCATGGTGATTTTTAAGCCTTTGGGCATTTTATTTGTTTTAAATAAAACTCGCAAATGCTGTAGAGAATGAAAGAGACAGGGAGAGGGAGTGAGAGAGAGAGAGAGTAATGCCCTTTGAAACAAAAGCGAATGGAACATGACGAATTATGAATGCTTTAGATTAAAAAAAAATATATATATATTTTTCTATTCAACGCAACTCGATGCAAATATTTTCAATAGCGAGCAATTCACATTTATTTGTTTAGCAAAAAATGTAATAAATATTTTAAGAGTTTTATACTTTCGAAATTCAATAAAGTGTTTAATTTCAATATTTCAAATGATTAGAAAAATGTTTAAAAATCATTTTAATGTTTTTTTGATACGTTTTTTTTACAACAATTTACTTAATACCTTACACCTCACCTTACCCTGCCTAGTACTTGACTTAACAACTTCCCCAAAAAGTAGCAGCAACTTCTAAGTGTACGATGTCCTTTGAGACACACTGGCAAACTACAAAAATGTATCTTGAAATGTTAAGTCCCTTTTGGAGTGGCCTTGACTTAAGCTCAATGCGGAAAAGCAGTCCAAACAATATTCCCCTTTTAAGTTCACATTCGAGCAAAAGCAAAATATTTGTATTTAATAAAGCTAAGGGTAAGCGGCTGTGTTTGTTGTTGTTGCTTGTTGGGTCGCTTCGCTTTGCATATAATGTATCCAACGAGCAACAAAAATGCGAAAAAGGCGAAGGAGAACAAAAAAAAAAAAAATACAACAATAAAATTCGAACATGAAAAGCCTATTTAAAATGCTGACATACGAAATGCGAACAAACGAATGAACTGAGCCGCTCAACACTTGAGGGCGCCACTGTGCCATCGAAACGGGGACTCTCAGCGAATTACCATAAAATGCAAAAACAAAAGGCGCGAATGGAATCACCTAAGGGGAAAGGGAAAGGTAAAGGAAAGCAAGCAGGAAGGCGAGCGAGCGAATGTGAAAATATGAAAATTGAGTGAAAATATGTAAATGTAATGAAATATTGTTTTTCGCGGCGAAAGGCAAAGGCAAAAAAGGACACAACACACGAACACACAACGTCACGGATTTACTTAGTTACTTTTTGAGTGTGTGAGGAGCAGTTGGGAGAAAAAAATATATGTATATATATATATATTTATGCGTAACAAGTCGCTGCTCCATTTATCATTTCCCAAAACAGCTCAGAGTCTCCTCCCTGCCTCCTTGTGGCGCCCTCTCAACTCCCAACTGTGACTGTTGTGATTTACACTCTCGTTTTCGCTCATCAAGTCCACTGACAGACAGACAGACAGACGAACAGACAGACAGATGAACAGTATGTCAGCTTTGGGGCGTGTGAGTATTTGCGGCATCAGAAGTATTGAAGTCGTTTTGGCTGTTATTTAAATTATGAAAATTATTCAAACCACACAAATGGAATCATCATCATCAGTTATTGCTCCCCTTTGGCTCCCCACCACATCTTTGCTGTCCCTTGTCATAGAACATACGCACTTAACTCAAGCCGAAAAGGGATTTATCTCATGGGCCGCAGTTACAGCCAGACATAAGTATATTGGACTTGTATATATATGCAATATACAAGAAAAGAAAAAGCTCATTTATGTGAATAATGTGCAAAGATTTTATGACAAGCGATTGAAACTCAATACTATATGGTAAAGACTTATTCTTAAGTGCGACTGCAGTGCATTAAATCGAATTTGGTATAGATTGGATTATTGTTAATCGATGTGTTAGTTGCATGACTGCACTTTAATTTGTGCTCAATATCAATTGAGCCATTTGCTTTGACAGTTTCCAGACATTATTCGTGTTGGATTCTCGATATTGGGCTTCTTAAATTAATTATCGCACGACCCAAAATATATAGTTACGGGCTGCTGCTGTCAGACAGATTGAAATGCAATGCGAATTGTTGCGACTTCAAATTAAAACAAGTAAGAAGGTTTTAGACGAGAAATCCCGACTACACCATACTTTAAGCCTACAGTCAGAGCTTGAAAGCATGTGTGTGTACGCGTGTAGTGCAAACTCTCTTAATTTCAATATTCCATATCTCCAATGTTTCTCAACCGATTTCAACCAAATTTTCACAGATTGTCATTATTTTGTCTAATGTTTCAAACTGCAGCATAAAGATTTCTGAATTCAAGATTTTGTTGTTATCGACCACATGTGTATATCGGAAACGGAAAGAGTTATCGAAATTTAGAAACAAACTTGTACTGGCTAGGAATTAGACGAGCTTATGTTCCAAATCTGGAGTCTCTAGCTCTTATAGTCTCTGAGATCGACGGACCGACTCGGCTGTTGATGCTGATCAAGAATATATATAGTTTATGGGATCGGAAATGCTTCGCTCTGCCTGTTGCATACTTTTGCACAGAACCATTATACCCTCTTTACCCATTTTCAATGGGTTCAGGATATAATTAGAAAGCAGCAGAGATACGGGATACTCGAGCCGCTTCCACAACGAAAACGAAGCGAAATCAAATCAAATGAAATGCAATGCAATTTGCAAATGTCATTAATAAATCCCGTGTGAGTTTGCTGTTGTTGTTGGCAATGTTAAACAAACAAACAAACAAACACATGGAAAAATTCTTGAAATATTTGTATGACAGTTGAGATTCAGTTAGAGATATGAAGCTTCTCTCGCTTCTCGCTACCTAGATGCTTATACAGATATTTACGGCTAATGAGTTAATTCAATTAGGAAAACCTCACACACACACACACATATATATATCAGGCAGGGTAAAAAGTCCAGTCTTGATCCCAACAGCAACATTTGACTTGCAATTTGACAGTTTTCAATTAGTCAAAGTGTCATTGGGTCACGATGAAACGCTGCCCAGCAGCATACACACACAGACACACACACGGACACAAACAGAGATGAGGCTGAAGCTGAGGTAGTCTGGCGCCCGCTGTGCAACATGCGGCATGATGTGCTACGAATAGTAAATACTCTGCATGTGTTGGGAAAATACAACAAAATTTCATTAGCAGATGTTGCACAGAAACTTTTCTAATAACAGATTCAAATGACAACAACTAAATAGAAGAGATAAATAATAATATTTATTTAGTTAATAAACATTTTTTGTAGTTATCTTTTTTTATGCAGTTAACTTTGAGTTTACATTATTATTTTTTAAATAACGAATATAAATAACGAAAACAAGTAAGAAGGCTCTAGTCAAGAAATCCCGACTAGACTATACCCTTAACCCTATAATTTACGCACACAGTCAGTGCTTGCAAGTATGTGTGAGTGTGCGTATGTATACGCGTATAGTGCATACTTTCTTAACTTCAATACTCCATATCTCCAGTGTTTCTCAACCGATTTAAATAAAATTTCACAGATTGTCATTATTTAGTCTAATCTTTCAAACTGCATCAAACAGTTTTCCAAATTCAAGATTTTGTTGTTATCGATCACATGTGTATATCGGAAACGGAAAGAGTTATCGAAAACTTGAAACAAACTTGTACTTACTAGGGATTAGGCGAGCTTATGTTCCAAATCTGGAGTCTCTAGCTCTTATAGTCTCTGAGATCGACGGACGAACATGGCTATATCGACTCGACTGTTGATGCTGATCAAGAATATATATACTTTATGGGGTCGGAGATGCTTCCTTCCGCCTGTTACATACTTTTGCACAAAACCATTATACCCCTTTTACCCATTTTTAATGGGTTCAGGGTATAAAAATAATGTGGAGTAGATCTATGTAAAAACTCTATATCCTGACTAACTGACTGACTGCTATCAACAAGTAACTGTCAAACTCATGTTTAGAGTAACTAAAGCCGTGTTTGAAGTTTCACCAAAGTGCGCAAGAAGTCACACGTACACTGAAACAGGAACACATTCCTTTAATTAGGCATCAACACATAATGTGAAATAAATAAAAGGACAATGATGTAAACGCTTGAACCTAAGCCCTGAGCACAGCTATATTGTTGCTATATGTCCGTTGAATGATTCATGATTAACAGCGTGTCTTGATCCCCGTTGAAGTGGTGGACATTTAAAAACTGGACATTGCTAATTTAATGAGTTTTTTTTTTGCCCGTTGCGCCTGGCCCTGGGCGAAAATAAACACTCGAGCGTTAATGTAGGAGATATTTAATTTATATGTACTTACAAACACGACCAACAACAAGGTTAGTGCATATCCATCCAGCCATTCAACTGAGTGTTTTTATGGGTCAGTCGTTGATGATGATGGTGATGATGATGATGATGCTGATGAGGAGCAAAAAGCAAATGCCAAAGGCGCCATTTTCTGACTCTATTCGCGTGTCCACCTGCCGGCTAATAAAAATCAAATATGTGTACGTTGGGATGGGGCAAGGCGGGGCCGGGGGGCAGGGTTCAGGGAGACAGCAGCAAGTTGCACATCACAGTTGGTCATCAGGTTTAGTTGTGGGGTAAACGCTTTTGAATTAGTTTGTATGACTGCCTCACAAGGACTTCGAACTCTCCCAACCTCTCTCTCTACCCCTCTCTCTCTCTCTCTCTCTCTCTCCCTACCTCTCTCTCTCTCTCTCTCTCTCTCCTTACCTCTCTCTCTCTCTCGGTTCATTGAGCACGTGGCGATAAAGAAGACATTCATGGCACTTTTGTTCGAACATTAAGTGGATTTAATGTAAAGTTTATGTTTTCCTTAGGTTACGTGGTCGATTTCCGTTTTATAGCCTTAATTAAAAGATTGCATTCGGTACTTGGCCTACACACACACGCACACACACACAAACCTATACATACATATCATCAACGATATATTTATGGCTATTTGAAATATTTATTCGGGTTGCTTCTTCACATTTTATGGTCGACCTGTCACAGAAAGTTGGCTTAGCAAAAACGAATACCAAAACTTTTATGACCGACAAAAAATTTCGAAAATGTTCACAAGAAAAAATTAAAATCGCATAAATTGTTCATGTTTTTTTTCCTTTCTTTATGGCAATACGTTGTTACCGAATAGATGCATGCATGCGTGGCTCTCTAATAAAGATAAAGGCAGGTGCAAACCCAAACAGCTTAAAAGCTTAAAGTGTAGCAAATGAAGTAGATGTTAAATGGTTCTGTTATTATTTCATTTTCCTTCGGATATTTTTTCCCCCTTTTTTTAGCATAATTAAATATTCGAAAAGCTTTATGCTGAACATAAAATATGCTTACTTTTAGCTCATAAAACTGTCATAAAAATAGTTTTAGTTACAAATTCAAAATTCACTCGAAACAAGTTCCAAACTGTTTTACACAATTTTATTTATCGTCAATCATCGTGTCATTTTAACAACCGAAACCGGAAACTATTTCCGCAATTACCTAACAAGCCACTAATCAAATACTTTAGTCCAACTCATTTGCAATCTTATCTGTGAATATTACACATCTTAGACACCTCAATCTGGTGTGTGTTTTATTTGCTGTGGGTGTTTATGACATGTTGTCACGCATTGTTTGGATCGGTGTAAAAGTATAGTCTTATTTAGAGATCAGCCGTAAATACGGTCATAAATCGACCACGCAATTTGCACGGCCCTTAAGCGTATCGGCTTATCAGCCAGAGATAAAGATGTAAAGATGCACACACGATTTTTATTTTCACTTCGACACGAACAAAAGCGAAACGCATAAAATCGACATAACTTTTGCTTTTTACCAATTTGTGTTTAAGAGTTGGATTAGAGACACTGAAGATAGATATATTCATAAAGTTGATAAAAGTCACAAAGTTTGATCAGAAAGCTAGGCATAAATTTCACATACAATTTGGAGGATTATCAACAAGTATTTAAACAAAAGAATGCTTTCACCGGAATCTTAACCAATTGTACGTTTATCCAATAGAAAAGAAGTAAGAAGACTCTAGTCGAGAAATCCCGACTAGACTATACCCTGAACCGTATACTTAACGCGTAAAGTCACTGCTTGCAACTTCAATGCTCCATATCTCCGGTGTTTCTCAACCTATTTCAATAAAATGTTCACAGATTATCATTATTTCGTCTAATGTTTCTAACTGCATTATAAAGATTTCTGAATTCAAGATTTAGTTGTTATCGATCACATGTGTATATCGGAAACGGAAAGAGTTATCGAAATTTTGAAACAAACTTATACTGCCTAGGGATTAGGCGAGCTTATGTTCCGAATCTGGAGTCTCTAGCTCTTATAGATGTGAGATAGACGGACGGACATGGCTATATCGACTCGGCTGTTGATGCTGATCAAGAATATATATACTTTATGGGGTCGGAGATGCTTCCTTCTGTCTGTTACATAGTTTTGCACAAAACCATTATACCCTTTTTACCCATTTTCAATGGGTTCCGGGTATAAAAACTGCCAACTGCTGGATTCTTTTCTCGTCTTCATGTTTTGTTTATGCACTTAAGGCTAGAAAATTTATTTGTATTGTTCATATGACGAAATGAGTCAAAGCTACTGCATTTTGATTTTATTATTATTACATATTTTTTTGTCTTGGAGCTTTGTTCGTTTGTAAATTTAAATAAATAATCAAATAAAGGTAAACAAAATATTTTTGCTTTTTTCTACTTACATTACAAATCCATGTGCATCCACAGAAATGTATTGTCGTTGTTGTTGTTGTTGTTGTTAGTGATGGTGATGTTGTTGCTGGTAGTATAAAACGCATTTGACAACTTCTACTCATCTCTTGACAACAAGTGGCTGCTTGAGATCCGGCCCCAAACGCTCGACAACCCACTTGTGGAGCACACACACACACAGGCATCCAAGGTAAATGCAAACATGCGGTAGCTAACAAGAAAGAGAGCATAACGATAAACACAAACATGGAATAGACGAAGTTCTCACTACTCTAAAGAACTTGATGAACTTTTCAAAATGTTTTTGCTGTTCTTTAACTTAACCTTAACTATTTTTCATACTTTTAAAAGCAACTTTTAAATATATTTTCATTGACTAAGAAAATAGTTTCCAAATAGTTTCAAACTTCTTTTGTTTGCCAGTCATGGAAAAAATCAGTCGTTAGTGTATGCAAAAAGCAAAGTAACCGAAAGCCTTTTGGTAGCTAAAGCAGCCGTTCAAGTGCGTCAAAGAGGCGGGTTGGGGAAGGGGCATGGAAGAGTTGGGGCAGCTGTTGCTGCTACCGCTGCTTCTGTTGCGACTTTAGTGCAAAGAATGAAATTAAACTGCGTGGCTAGAGAAAAAGAGATGCAGAGAGAGAGAGAGATGGTTAACGGTGGGGCCTTTCACCTGACGATACGTTCTCTCTCTCTCTCTCTCTCTCTCTCTCTCTCTCTCTCTCTTTGTCGTCGTCAGTTAATTGCGTAGGTTGGTAGCCGTGGAAACGATGACTGGTTGTTGGATGCTGCTTCAGTCTCAGCCCCACTTCAGTTTTTGGGGCCACTCGAGTGTGGGCCACTCGGACTAGCTGAGGGTATACCTTAACCTTCTGCAAGTGAGCCCCCCTCTGCCTCGCCCTGCCCCTTGCTGTTCATCTTTGCTTCGCACACCTTTTTTTGTGGCCGTGTTTACATTTTTTACTAATTTACAACAATTTTCGTTGTACTTGAATACTAAATGCAACATTGCCCCCCGCCACAATCCCCCCACCCATCCTCTCTCCTGCATTTGTCCCTTGTCGTGTGCTACTTTATGCGAGTGCGAGTGCAGGCATTAAAGAAGAGTAGAAGAAAAAAAAGGCAAAATGTATGTTGATGCACCTGAAGTATATACTATAGCTGGTTGCGGGAGGGGGTGTAAGAGTGGAAGGGGGGATGCTGAGATGGGCTAAAAGTAACAAGATGATGTCGAGCAGCAGTAAGAACAATAACAGCCAACAACAACAACAACAACGAAAACGAAAACAACGCCAGAAGTAACAGCAGCAAAAATATTTAAATGAGGTTAAGTTAGTGTCACAACTATTTAGAACCCCCACCCCCCCTCTCTCTTTTACTCTTTCTCTCTCTTACTCCCTCTTTTTTACACACATTCCCCAGCTCGTTCATTGTTTTGTTTTTGTTCTCCCTACTACATTTGCTTTTTAGCCGAGATTGCAACCAAAAAACTTCCAAATTTATGCACATAGCACTGTAGCTGTGTGTGTGTGCATGTGTGGGTGCTTTTATGATATGAGGATGGAGGGAGGCGGGGTTAAAGATCTCCATGCATACGCTAATTGGGTCAAGTGTGCCAAAGAGAGTTGACAAAGAAACCTGTTCCACAATCTGCCAAAAAAGAGTTGGAAACTAACTTTTTACTTATGCTCTTGGTTCAGTGAATATAACAATTAGAAGATGCTTGAAAAAATAGAAAGAAAAAAACTCGTTTTTATGTAAATGTTTTCATTAAACTAAAATCGTTTACACAAATTGTTTAAGCTTAAGAAAATTTGACTGCAAAAAGTTTAATTATTACTTGAATTAATTGTGTACAAAAAGTTTTTCTCGCGCCTGCAGCACTTTTTTCTGCGGCAAATTAATTGAAAATGCCGCTGCAAACAAAATTCCAGTTAGCCAATTACTTCTATCACACAAAATTATCAATTTGAGAGTCGCACGCCAAGTTGTTGGCTTTGTTGGTTTCTTTTCTACCCCCGAGCTCATTTCGCAAACAAATATTATAATGTATCTCGTTAAATGCCAATCAAATATTGCGTATACGAGCATAAGTATATGTACAAAAAAAGAAAAACCACAAAACGTTGACCGTCGTCTGGCACTTATGCAAATTGAATTGCATATTGTGCAAAAATGTTTCGCGCTCTCTCACTCAGAATGCAGGCCGGACAGTCGGACGGTCGGACGGTCGGCCGGCCGGGCGGGCACTTAATCAAATTTAAATTGTGCGTTATAATTTTCATATTTAATACGGAATGTGCGTTGTGCCACTTGATTTTTAAGTGATTGCATAACGAGACGCACAGTCACAGGCACAGAGAAACGAACGAAATTTAATATACCATACTTATTGCCACATATATTCGCATGAATTTTTATGAATTTTCTACGCATGTGTTTTGTCAGAGCAATGCAAAATAAATAAACAGACAAACATGCGAAACTCACATGCATACAGAGTTGTAAACATAATATCAAGTCAGAAGGCTCTAGTGGGGAGGTACCGACTAGAAGATACCCTGAACAGTCAGTGCTTGCTCCATATCTCCGGTGTTGCTCAAACGATTTCAATGAAAATTTCACAGATTGTCATTATTTCGTTAAATGTTTCAAACGACGTTTAAAAGTTTTCGATATTCAAGATTTTGTTGTTATCGATCACATGTGTATATCGGAAACGGGTAAAGTTATCGAAAATTCGAAACAAACTTCTACTGCCTAGGAATTAGGCGAGCTCATGTTCCAAATCTGAAGTAACTAGCTCTCACAGATACAAAAGAAAACACACGCACGGACAAACATGGCTATATCGACTTGCTGATCAATAATATATATACTATATTGGGTCGAAGATGCTTCCTTCTGCCTGTTCTGCATACCTTTGCACATAAACAATATACACTTTGCCCATTTTCATAATAAATGCGTGGTTTCATTATTAATAATAAGTATTTTGTGTAACTCAATACATATTGAATATATGTATATACAAATATGTGTGTGTGTGTGTTTGGTAAACATTCTAAGCCCCTCTCAGACAGATAGAATGCCAGAGTCTCAAGCGCAATCAACAAGCAAATATCCTGCGGATATATATATATATATATACTTTTGCTCGTTTTTATTCACTTTACCCACTCACATGTTCATAAGGACAATAAGGATGATGCTGAACACTGAATAATACATTTTCAATTAGCGCAATTACAACAGATTGTCACAAATATACAAAATGGAAGAGCTACCTGGACATTTCTGCACCCCAAAACAAAGTTTTAAATACATGTGAGATGTATGTTTTAATGCCAACATTATAATTTGAATAATTGAGAGAGAGGGGTGGAAAACGAAAACAACAACGACTAAGTTAGCATACAACCAATTTTGGTTCTAGGCCACATTTGTTTAGCCCAAAAAAAAAATGTGAATGTGTAAAACAGACCCCAAAATTTCGAATCCCTTACACAATTTTTCCCTCCACATGCGAGACAATGCTGTAAGGCACAGTGGTGGACAATTGTCGTAGTATTATTTAGACAATAAGTGGGGGCGACAATAAAAAAAGAGAAGCTGCTTTCTCTCCTCGGCTCGTCGTTGTTTATGAGCGTATCGAATGTTTTGTTGGGTTTTTTTGGGGGGGTTACTTGCGCTGGGAACATAAATATTTATCCAGCGATAAAAGAATTTGGGTTATTTTGTCGGTGGTTTATAAATATCGCAATTTAACTCGGTTAACCTAAGCCAGTAACGAAAGCGGACGCAGAGTGCAAATGTCAAAGGAGCTATAAAAAAGGGGTTACCAAAACTAACAGCAGTGTTATGCATGGGAGAAAATTCGTGGAACTAGGAAATAGTTGAACAAAAAAAGGGTTCACTACATATCGATATCTTAGGGCAGGGAAGGGTTTATATTTCATTATATTGTCAAATGAATTATTCTCATATGCAGGAATTTAAATAAGCTTTCGAAGTATGCAAAGAATAATCAAATTGTGTGAAGGGAAATTGTTAAGTGATTGGATTTTGAATGGAAATTAAAATAAATTGACAGACGTTGAGGAGCTTTAAACACTTTGTTTCATGTCAGAATGTTAGCCAGCGGCAATTAAAATGTTTCGTCGCCAATTAAAACCTTGCGTAACCTTATTATGTCTAGACATGAAATACTTATATCTGTATACTTTGTTCTTTCACTTTTAATGTGATTTTGTGTTGTTTTGCATACCACAGTGCCTGGCAATTGGCCTTGTAGACACGCTGTGGCAAAAACTAAAAAGTGTGGCACGTTGCAAAACAATGAAAATTACACAGAGAGAGAGAGAGAGAGAGAGAGAGAGAGTGGGAGTGAGATGACAACATTTGCCACCTGTAATCCACACACAGGTAAACCGGCGAGAATATGACTATTTCCCCCCAAAACTGTTATGTAACGTAGCTGTTTTCCCACTTTACACAGTGATATGACAAAAGAGAGAGAGAGACAGGGAGAGCGAGTGTGTGTCAATATTGACGCAGACCATATCTTTTATGACATATTTTTCTTCTTTTTTTTTGGCTACTGTCAGCTTTTGGTTGCGTCGCTTGCCTCGTTTGGATTTTTGTTTGCATCCTCACATCCCTCACATACAACTAACAACTGGATGAGTATTTTCGCTTTGGTTGATAACGCGATACTCGTATACACATATGTCTGTTAACATCTATATATGCTTGTACAACAACTCACCAAATATGCCCCAAGCACAAATACGGCATTTGGCTGAACTTTGCTTTGATGTCTTAGTTATTGTATCTGGGTTACTGGGTAGCTGCAGTTTGTACTAAAAGAGAGAGGAACACAGGTGGAGTGTGACATGGGATGTTGAAGTGGACGCGGTTGCCAACAACTCGATCACATTTGCATTATGACCGCATAAACTAACCGAAGAAGAAGTAGTAGTTGACAGGTTTTCCACATAAATATTTGTATACCCTGAACCCATTGAAAATGGTTAAAAAGGGTATAATGGTTTTGTGCAAAAGTATGTAACAGGCCGAAGGAAGCATCTCCGACCCCATAAAGTATATATATTCTTGATCAGCCGAGTCGATATAGCCATGTCCGTCCGTCGATCTCAGAGACTATAAGAGCTAGAGACTCCAGTATTGGAGGCAGTACAAGTTTGTTTTAAATTTTCGATAGCTCTTTCCCTTTCCGATATACACATGTGATCGATAACAACAAAATCTTGAATTCAGAAATCTTTATGATGCAGTTTGAAACATTAGACAAAATAATGATAATATGTAAACATTTTATTTAAATTGGTCAAGAAACACCGGAGATATGGAATGTTGAAGTTAACAAAGTATGCTCTATACGCTTACACACACATACTGGCAAGCAGTGACTGTACGCGTTAAGTATAGTATTCAGGGTATAGTCTAGTCGGGATTTCTCGACTAGAACCTCCTTACTTGATCGTTCGGTTTTCCTTTTGGGTGGCAGTTCTGTGTTGACAACTGACGCGGGCAGACACCGACAGCATTTGAAAACGGCCAAGAAAAGCGCAAAATATTCATTGGAAGCAACGAATTTGTAATGCACTATCTTATAGGAGTAAATTGAATTAAAAGGCTTTTCTTTACAATCACATAGCAAAAGCATAAAACTCTTCAGAAGTGGATTCGAAATGAAAATTTAAGACCATAAATTAGACAATTGGCCCTGTTTTGAATTTGGTACGTCTTGTGGGAGGGGGGTTGAAGTTGCAGGGACTGACATCACACACAGGCGATGTTTTCTTGGAAGCGCGAGACAGTTGCACACACACACACACACACACACACATACACGTACGGCATGCCACAGCGGACGAGTGTCAACTGTCAGATGGGTGGACTTAAGTGGCCATAAAGTAGGCACATCACGTGGTGGCTTGCTGTTGACCAGTTGACAGTTGCAGGTGTCGGTCGCTAGGTGTCGCTGCCCAATGACAGTTTTGGCAGGCCACACAGCACAGTGCGGCCTGGAATTTTAAATGACTCAATGCTCCCCCGCTCCCCCGCCAATCGAAAGGAGCATCAACGCATGCGTGAAAGTATTCAATTACCAAATCGAAACGTAACAAAAATTGAATACCGCAATGAACTCGAGTGCAAGCGACCGGATTTGAACCTGCTGTTTCCGCAATGGCATCAAATTGTTTTTTTTTGCAAGTGGCGATCAATTTGCTTATGACAAATTGAGCCAAAGATTGCGACCGCAAAAGTACTGACAACAGCTTTGGAAACCCTAGAAGTTGGCAGCCATGAGCAATTCCTCAATTTGCGGTGTGTGTGTGTGTATGTGTGTGTGTGTATCACGATCTCTTAGCCCTCAACTTGTGTATCGCATTTCAATGACACGATCACATTCCGCGCTTTGCAAAGGTTTCCAAAGAGAGAGAATGTTGCAAAGATATGGATTTCCACTTGTTTGGCATTGTTCCACCGTTTGTGTGGCACGTTGCACATTTGTTCATTTGTTCATTTGTTGTTAATGATGTTCGTTTTCGTTGATGATTGTTGGTCTGTGGTCAACTTGTTTAAGTGGGCGCCATCTCTCTCTCTCTCTCTCTCTCTCTCTTCTCTGCTTGTAATCCGATACGATTCACAATTAATTTAACTTTAACTAACATTTGACATAATATGCGTTTCCATAATGTTGCTGCATGCAGCATTTACCGACAAAGCAACAACGAACAACAAACATCAACAGCATATATGCAGCACGTCGCACACGTTTCTATCTTGTCAATAAATCTCAATATCAAAATATGCTAAATGACCACCCGTATGACGGCAGACAATAGTTCACCCGATGGATATAACTAAAAATGCAAATAACTGCACGAATCGCAAATGCGTTAAGTCTATCAAACTGTGTGTGTGTGTGTGTGTGTGTGCGCGCGTCTGTGTGTGTTTATGCACAGTAAAAAAATTAATAAACAAAAAATTCTAAACATATATTTTTCGTTTTCGAGTTAATAAAAAGGTTAACACTTCGCTTAAACAAAAAATAAAAATAAATAAAATGTTTAAAATATTTTTTTAACACTTTTAGAACTTCACTTAGCTTTAAATGTATTTTAAAATATTTTTTTAACATTTTGATTTTTTGAATTAATAAAAAAAATTCTAAACAAATATTTTACTTTTTTTAGTTTTTTGTTTTTGAGTTAAATAAAAGTCGAACGCTTTAAATGTATTTTAAAATATTTTTTTGTACATTTTGATTTTTTGAACTATTTCTATTTAGACTTCTTTATTTTTCGTTTTCGAGTTAAATAAAACACTTCGCTTAAACAAAAAATAAAAATATATAAAATGTTTAAAATATTTTTTTAACACTTTTAGAACTTCACTTAGCTTTAAATGTATTTTAAAATATTTTTTTAACATTTTGATTTTTTGAATTAATAAAAAAAATTCTAAACAAATATTTTACTTTTTTTTAGTTTTTTGTTTTCGAGTTAAATAAAAGTCTAACACTCCGCTTAAACAAAAAAAAAATCGAATGCTATAATTTTTAAAATATTTTTGAAAATTTTTTGAACCTAACTCTAAGCTTTAAAAGTATTTTAAAATATTTTTTTTAACACTTTCCAATATACATCAGATTTTCCTTTGTGTATTTGTGTGATGCTCGCATAAATCTACAATAGTGCCGCCCTCTTCACCCCTTTCCGACCTCTAAAAACAAGTCCCGCATCAAAAATGCCTAGATGGATTCGTATTCGATTCGGTTAGTTTTTTTTTTTTTGTGTATTGTTTTTTGTATTGTGCTTTGTCTCGTTTCGATTCGGGGCGGTTCTTTCATTAAACGCGGCGCATGCAAACAATGAACCGTGTTGACAGGTTTCGTTTTTCCAGCTCTCGTTTGATTGATTTAACCTGAATCGCCTGACAGGTAGGAGAGCATTTTGGCATGCCCATGTCACGAGAACACACAACGATACATACAGTCTGCTTTAGTTATGGAAATCTACAGATAGTACTTATGCTAAGCGCAGTTTCAACAACAACAACTTGCGAGGGAATGAATCCATTCCTCAGCAGGGAATGCTTTAGTTGAAACTCTAAACTCAAGCGGGCAAACAGTGAAGTTATGCAGAAACCAAAGTGTACGTTTACTAGTATAAACAAATCAGCAGGCATACATATTCATAAATACTTCAAATGCATTCGTTTCGTGCAACTATCATAACAATGGAATATTTCTATCCTTAAGCTTGGGGTACGTAAATTTACCGCTATAGTCATTGTTGAAAACAAATTTAATAGATTGAAATGCGTGCAGTTTGAAACAGTAGATGTGAGTGTAATTATGTTGGACAGCAGCAACCGTTAGATGATGACGAAATGACGAAACAGATACATGCAATGACGACTGTTCCTATAGCTTCAAGCTGGACCCAACGCAACTCCACTCATAGTGGAAAAAACTCAAATCATAGTTGCAGCTCATGAATGCGAGACGAATGAATGTAAGAGAGAGAGAGAGAGATGGAGAGATGGAGTGAGGAAGAGTGGAAGGGGCAGGGAGGAGGTTAAAATTGATTGACAGTTGAATGATTTAATGAGCAACAAGATAAACGATGCTGCCTGGCCGACAGCCAACCGCAGCGAAATGAATTACATATTTTCATTCGAATTTCGAATTTGAATCTACCAAAGCAAAGGCAGACTCGGCAAGTGTGCAATAGTAAGTATCTGTTAGTTGTTGCCATTGTATCTACATCAAAGGTATTGCCATGGGTTCATAAAAGATGCTTATCGCATCGCTTGCAACGTTTTCTTGCAGCGTCATTTGACGACCACGCATCTTGTGTCAACCAGTCGACGGTCGCTGGGAATTGATAAACTAATGTTAGCTTAACTTGTTGCGCTTGCTCTTGCTGAAAGAAAATAGTTGATAGAAAGATATACATGCGAGTCAGAGTTACCATAGCTCAACATATTTGCATATTAAAAGCCAATAGCAGAGCAAATGAACTGTTGGAAACTGTAAGAAAATGTTTTTGACTCGGAATGAAAAATCTGCGACAAGAGAAAATTTGGTTCAATAAATGTTTGTATGCAAGTACTGAGTTAAATGTTTTTAGAGAACTTCTTTAGTTAAACTTTCAATCGATTTGAATGCTAAAATATACATTGTTGATAATTTGTTTCTTATTGTATTATTTTCAAAACTTTTCGTTGAGTATTTAATTTTATACTTTTCATAAGAACTTTTGCTATATTTCAGTACATGATATTATATATTATGATAATAATATTATAGATTTTTACTTTACCAAATAATTTTATGCTCAACGAATGCTCATTCCTATCTTATACTTTATCTTTTTTAGTTTTCTACTTATTTTCAATTTATTCCCATCTCTTTATACTCATTCCTATCTCTTACAAGAATTGTTATATGATAAAAAAAATTTATTTTTTTTCTACTTATTTTCACTTTATTCCCATCACATACACACACTTTTCTCTGAGTGTAGCCAGTTCAGCTATGTTTTGAACAGCTTCTGTTTAATTTTCCATTAAATTTCTTACACATAATTAAATTTGCCTCGCCATTTAAATACACATCTCCAACAGCAACGGGCCCAACAATTGCATTTAAAAGCATCTTTTCTCTCATTTTAATGTCGTTTTCGATCGAAAGATGGATCCGGGAAAAATAAGCCAACCTGTAGACACACTTGTCCCACGCAAATGCTTGAGACACTCATGCTTAGCTTGTTGCAAGTCCAAATATAATTTATGTATCGGTCGAATAATGTTTTATTATTTTTTTTATTTTTTTTTTTTTTTTTTTTTTTTTTTTATAAGGGATCTTCAGGTTGTGGTTTCTTGTTTGTGGAAAACAGTGGGATATCTCAACCAATGATCTTGGTAACCCCTCCCTCTCTCTACTTCTCTTCCACTGTTTAAGTGTTTCTCTTTGGAAAGTTTTGAATTGTTTGTCTCGAAATTAACGTTAGACTATTCGACAATTTGAAAAAAAACAATTGAAACAATTTTCGGTCAGAGTAAAAAATTGCAGAAAAAATGCGAACAAAGACAAGATGTTAGTTGGTTTACTACTTAATCATGGCGCAGGGCGTAAATTCAAGTTAAATAGTTGGATTGCCTGTTTGACATGTAGGGCCCACCATCCGAGTCAGAGGTTAACTGATTCAGCTGCAAGCTGCCGTCGGCAACTGCACGGCAGCAAATCGAAGCGTGAAAATGCTTTGAATCAGCAGCGGAAAAAGATCATACCACGGCTGGTCTATCTGCACAATCCGTGGAAGTATCTGATCACCAAGTTCAATATGTATAAGCTCAAATGGCTGTGGGATTACAATTTCAGTGAGCCCGACTTTGTGGAGGGCTCCAAGCAGGCGGTCATCGTAATGACTGACATGATACGGCAACAGAGCGCGGACCAGATTGGTGAATTAACGACGCCCGTTGGCTTTCAACAGATCACACGGGATATGCTGTTGTCGCGCGACGATACGCGACTCCAACTGGTTCGGTTCGAGAAGGAGCACATACGCCGGGCCATACCCATGAAGGTGGCGACTCGTAAGAATTTTGGACGCAAATATGCGTTCATTGACATGTTGTTCGTCGGTCTGCGCAACACAAAGGACTTTGAATCACCGAACGAGCTGAGGGAGATCAGCGATTTGTTGCGTCGCATGGACACGGAGCTGAAGACGCCACATGATGTGCTTTCTGTGCCGCATCGCATCGTTTTTGCTGAGATTTTTATACGCTTTCGTCGCGATTACACTGCGGAATGGAATCGCAAACAAAAGAACGATCTCAAATATCCTAGCAGCGATTCCATACTTAAACAAAATGATCCACATTCGTTGGAGCAAACGAAGCTATCTTCAGTAGCGGAGGAGAACCAGTTGATAGGACGTGTTCTGGCGCGCCTTAACGATCCGGACTGGTCGGTGTCCTTTTACAAGATTCTCACCTTCGATGTGCTCAACTTTGATCCGCAACCCAATCGACGCTCTTGACAGCAATTTCTGCTCAAATTTCATTGAATAAAAATTCTGCGTGATTTTTTTTTTTACTTTACTCTCAAACCAAAGAAACAATCTTCTGGCCCGCATCTTGTTAAAGTGCGCTCACACCTTTGAAAAGAAACGTTCATGATTGCCAAGACAGATCTGTGGTACACACAAAATGATGTTGTAATGAGCCACATTACACGACTCGATGTTGTTAGCTGTTGTTGTTCGACTCTAATTAGTTTTCAAACATGGGTTTGGCCTTCGATCACAATCCGTTAATCAAAAGAAAACATACACACATATATATATATACAAATATATGTGTATTTGTTGACATGTTTTACACATTTTTGCATAATTTGTAGTACAACATGCTGAACACCTTTTGCCACATTATTTATGTGGGTTCCCCCGTGACTCTTTTTGACATTTTACACGCTTTTCATTTCAATTGAATTGGAAGAATCGCTGCATTTAATGAATAGCAAAATCATGTTGAAATTTATGAATATGGTAATCGAAAACACACACAAAACAAACGGATAAAAAAACACATTTTTGTGTTCCCAAACAAACGTTAAGTACCAAAAAGAAAAAAAATAATTATTTTTATACCCTGAACCCATTGAAAATGGGTAAAAAGAGTATAGTGGCTTTGAGCAAAAGTATGTAACAGGCAGAAGGAAGCATCTCCGACCCCATAAAGAGTATATATTCTTAATCAGCATCAACAGCCGAGTCGATATCGTTTCGATAACTTTTCCCGTTTCCGATATGTTCATGTTATCGATAACAAGAAAATCTTGTATTCAAAAATGCATATGACACACACTCACACATACTTGCAAGCACTGGCTGTACGCTTAAAGTATAGGATTCAGGGTATAGTCTAGTCGGGATTTATCGACTATACCCTTCTTACTTGGTTTTTTTGATTCAAATAATATTTTTAGAGCGTGTAAAACACGGAGGCACTTAAAATACTTTTGCAATTACGTTTGAAATGTTTTTTCTGCATGTTGCATTATCGAGAAAAAGTTTCGAAAGGGAGTGAGTTTTTTGAGTGACTTTGATTCTGAAAGCTATTTGCACAAGTTAAATAACGAAAGATAAAAACAAAGTCCCAGCAGCTAATGGCGAAACAGGATAAGACGATGGAGAATGGAAAAAGAATAAATAACAACACTTCAAAAAACGAAAAAAAAAAAAAGAAAAAAAAAAGGGAGAAATAATTTAAATAAGAAAACACAAACAGCTGTTGCAGTTCTGGGCTTCCAACCCAATCCTACACACACACACACACATACACTGACACAAATCCTTATAGCATAACACAGAGTTACATTTACAAGCAAAAGGGATAATCTCATTATAATGAAACGCAAGTTATGCACGCGCAGCCAGCAGCCGCTAGATGGCGCCAGCGAGGCGTCAGTCAAGTGTCGCCCCGCTCTCAGCTTAACAGCAAATGAAGGAGTAGGCGAACTGTAACAACAACAACAACAACAACAGCAACAAAATCACAGCTGCTGCGAGAGCTTCCTCTTTCCCCTCTCCACTTCTCTCTCGAACAGCTTTGTGGCATGAGCTGACATGCAAAACACGCTGCCATAAATAAAAGAAAATATAAACAAGATTGAAATGGCATTATAATAATTTATGCATATTGTCGGACCAAAACCGTTCAATCTGTAGAGAGTTCGTTTTAAGCAGCCAAATTATGATCAGAATTGGATTGTGTTCGGAATCAGTTCAGTTTAATCGAACTTGTTTCCCATTTAATCGATTCAATTCTAACAAAGTTTTGACATTGCAAATCTCTAATCAGTTCCGTTATCTACTGCCATTAGACTGTTTCAATGAATATTACATTAAAACAAGTAAGAAGGCTCTAGTCGAGAAATTCCGACTAGACTATACCCTGAACCCTATACTTTACGCATACAGTCAGTGCTTGCAAGTATATGTGAGTGTGTATGCGTATAGTGCATACTTTACTTAAATTCAATATTCCCTATCTCCGATGTTTCCCAACCGATTTCAATAAAATTTTCCCATATTATCATTATTTCGTCTAGTGTTTCAAACTGCATCAAAAAGATTTCCAAATTCAAGATTTTGTTGTTATCGATCACATGTGTATATCGGAAACGGATAGAGTTATCGAAAATTTAAAACAAACTTGTACTGCCTAGGGATTAGGCGAGCTTATGTTCCAAATCTGGAGTCTCTAGCTCTTATAGTCTCTGAGACGGACAGACAGACAGACGGACATGGCTATATCGACTCGGCTGATCAAGAATATATATAGTTTATGGGGTCGGAGCTGCTTCCTTCGGCCTGTTACATACTTTTGCACAAAACCGTAATACCCTTTTCACCCATTTTCAATGGATTCAGGGTATAAAAAACATTTAAGTACAGCATCGCAAGTTTCTCATCTTTTTCTGTCCAAATCCTGTTCATGCTTGTGCCAGCAAATATTTACACAAACACATACAGAGCAAGAGCAAATCGAGGCGAAAATGGGAAAACCCTTTTTGGGCACAAACGGAACCCAAAATCCAAAAGTGTAACAGGTGCGCGAAACCCTTAACGCGTCCACCGAAAGAATCGCCCAAAACAAAGACGGCTTCAAAAACTTTTTTCATACGTTTTTTTTCCTTTGGGTTTTTTTTTTGTTGTGCAGAGATTAATTACAAGCCGTGCGTAATGAGCGGATTTCCGTTACGTTCGCCTCGTACATCTTGTGCGTTTAATAAAAATTGAATGAAATTTATGAATTATTTGCGCGCAACGCATAGAAATGCGGCTGACTGTATAGTTGGCCACCCACAATTGGCTAACCGGAAAGGTGAAACGAGGAGCAGTGAACCGCCTGCAGTTCTTGTCTGGAAATCTTAACGGCAGGCGCCCAGCCCAGGCACACGGCGCTAATGAAGATCAACGATTGGCGGACGACAACAACAACAACAACAATAACAACAAAGACGAAGACGACGTCTTCATAGACATTGCTGGCTTGCTCTAAAGCTTGAAATTTATGGCAACGCATTTGCGGCGCGCACGCTTACCGTACCACATAATGGCCAACAACAACATCAACATTAGCAGGAAAGTTTGTCTTAGTTAAGGTAGATAGACCAAGAGATGCCCTGTATCTAGTTCTTATATGGATTGGTAACAATGTGATATAAAATATCGAATTTATATACGTTAAATAATAATTATAAAATGTATTTTAAGCTTAAAATATACGTTAAATAATCATAATAAAATGTATTAAAATGTTTTTAAGCTTCAAATAATCGTAATAAAATGTATTTAAATGTTTTCAAGCTTAAAAAAAATATTAATAAGATGCCAGTACTTTATTTTGTAGAAAAAGCAGTTTTACTTGTAGAAATATAGTTTAATAATTGAAAGCTTTTATAAATAAAATAAGTATTAATAAGAAGTCAGTACTTTATTTTGTAGAATAATCAGTTTTACTTGTTAAAATATAATTTAATAATGGCAAGTTTTTCCAAAATAGTAAGCAAAAAATGTAAAATATCCAATTTATATACTTTAAATAATCATAATAAAATGTATTTAAATGTTTTTAAGCTTAAAAAAAACTATTAATAAGAAGTCAGTACTTTATTTTGTAGAAAAAGCAGTTTTACTTGTTAAAATATAATTTAATAATGGCAAGTTTTTCCAAAATAGTAAGCAAAAAAGTTATCTTAATAATATTATAGCTTATTATGCAAATCAACTTAATTTATAAAATGTTTTGCTTGATATTTATTATTTGTTTCAATGTCATTATGGCTTTATCAGTTATCTACGTTCATACTTATCTGCTGCTGCTGTGCGATAGTTGCAGTCGATAGTTGAGCGCGAAACGATAGTGAATTCTAAAGGCATATGTGAAACGCTAATAAAAGTGTTGTGAAATGATAAAAACTGAAACTCAATTAACAAAATGTCGCCAAAAACAAAAACATCTGAATGATACCCTACCCCTTGTATATTGGGCAGGGTATATAAATAACAACAACAAGGTCTAGCTAATAAAGCGTCGGCGTCGTCGTCGTTGTTGTTGTTGTTGTTGTCATGGCTGTCCTTTATTAGTTCATTGCTTGCCGACTTTGTGCTTGGTTTCGTCTTCCTCTTCTTCGCGTATCCATTTACATCCATGGATATTTATCGTCTCGTGCGTCTCGACCTGAAGTTGAGCCATAATTTTCGAGCCATGAACAAGCTAAATACGCCATTTAACACAACATTTAAAATGCATATCGATCGCATATGAAAAGTTCGTTTTAATTTTCATTACATCAAGTCATCAAGCCATCAATGTGTGGCAGGCATAAATTTCTTATTGCAAGTTATGTGAAAGTTATACAGAAATAATTAGCTCGAAAGTAAAGTAAGTAAAGTGCAAGAAAAAAATCGAATTAAATCGAAAGGAATCACTTATTCAAGTCTGCGAATGATCTATAAGTTGAAAATAAATTATATTACTAAATATTATTATATTTAATTTTCATTACATAAAGAATTATTTGCCGGTTTGGATTATTTACAAAAGCCAGCAATAAAATTATTAACTAAAAGCTGTAAAGCAATCAGTAAGCTGATCTGCTGGGCCAATACAATATCTTTTTGTCCCTTTCGATACTTAAGCAGTTTACAGTTGAGCTTCGCTTTCTGTCTGGCAGCCAATTGTAATTTCATTTTGCATTAACATTTCTCACATTCAGCGAACGTTCAAACAGCTTTTAAGCGGCTTTTTATAATACATTATTTTTGTTTGGACATCGCTCATAAAAAATAAAGAATTGTCGACATTGCGACAAGGCGGCACAACAATATTTATGACGCACACACTGTATTTAAGAACTTTGCTAAATTGCCACTTGGCGCCCAACACAAAATATATATATATATATATATGTTTTTTGGGGCGCAACTCTCGAGAAATGTCCGGCCGCCCTCGGTCCGCTGTCTGTTTTCAGAGTATCTGCATAAATTTTGCAAGTAAAAATATATATAAACATTTTTTTTTTTTTAATTTAAAATACATTTCATATGCAAGGAGTAGAAGCATCGAGGGGGGAAGCGGACAGAGCAACAACGACAAAGGGAAACTGAAACATAAATAAATCTGAAATGTTATGCACTCGCCAAAGCAAAGAAAAAAAAAAAACACAGCCAAAAGCTGAAAAGAAACGAATCGAAAAAAAATAAAGAAACTTTTGTTTTTTCAAAAAGTTCTTCACAATGTGTGTTATAGTTGTTGTTGTTATTTTTTGGGGTTAAAGCTGCTTGTTAAACATGCCATTTTCTTCATGTTGTTGTTTTTTGGCTGTTGCGTTCAATTGCTGCAGCGGTTCGACAGCAGCTGCAACAGCAACAGCAACGTCGACGACGACATCGACGATGCGGCAAGGACAAAAGCCAACAATGGATTATTAGTGGCTGTTAAGCAAACACACGTGAGGAGTGTGTGTGGCTCCTGCCTGCTGTCGCCTGCTGCTGTCGTTTAATCTTGCCCTCGGTCTTCGGTTACGTCGTTCGCTGTTTTCAACCGTTCGTTCGTTCGTTCGTTGTTGTTGTTGCCGCATTTGCCACTGATTTATCGCTGAAATGTGGGCGTTTTTAATTAATTTCGCTTGCAACAGATTTTTGTGCCTTGGCTTCGCTCATAAAGCGTTGTAATAAAATACAAGAAGCCCACATTTACACACACACATACACTATGAGAGTTTGGTCTGTGATTTACTTAACAATTTCGCACTCGCAAATGAAGTTCAAGTGGCAGCTTTCAGGGGTCAGCTAAAGTGTCTGTGTGTGTGTGTGTGTGTGTGTGTGTGTGTGTGTGTAAACCGCAAGAAATTGCATTGGTGTTGGATTTGGGTTTATGGATTTTAAGAGCTGCACTTCTGAAGCTCTGAAGTGTTCCCTGTTAAATGCATTGTGGCTTCACAATATTGAACTACGATTCAGGTGTGAAATATCAGGCATATGGCAACTACTTCTAACACTTCAATGAAGTAAAATTGAAGTTTTTGTTGTTAAATCAAACTAATTCGAGTATTAAAGTAATTTAAATGTTATGTGATTTCATTTAATGTCAAATTTCGTAAAGCAAATCTTAAGAAGTTCTCCATTATAAAGTATATTCGTAATACAGAATCGCTTTTTGAGTGAACATTTTCTTGCAATGAAATATATACAAAGCTCGTTTGTATAGATGTTCTTTATAGAGAATTTTTACTGCATATTAGATCATAAAAAGTGAATTCAAAAATATACTTTCTTTAGAGTCTTAAAAATCCAAATTTCAAACATTTCATCAAAATATTTCTCTGTAAGATTTTTTGGTCTTCTAAGATTTTTTTAAAGTAGTTTAAGCTTTGAAAATCAAAATATATATATAATCTCATAAGTTTTAAGAACAAAATTTAGGTTATTATAACCTGAACCCACTAAAAATGGGTAAAAAGAGTCTAATGGTTTTGTGCAAGAGTATGTAACAGGCAGAAGGAAGCAGCTCCGACGCCATAAAGTATATACATTCTTGATCAGCATCAACAGCCGAGTCGATATAGCCATGTCCGTCTGTCTGTCCGTCCGTCTGTACGTCCGTATGTATGAACGCGTCGATCTCAGAGACTATAAGAGCTAGAGACTCCAGATTTGGTACATAAGCTCGCCTAATCCCCGCGCAGTACAAGTTTGTTTTAAATTTTCGATAACTCTTTCCGTTTCCGATATACACATGTGATCGATAACAACAAAATCTTGACTACCGAAAACTTTGTGATGCAGTTTGAAACATTAGACGAAATAATGACAATCTGTGAAATTTTTTTCGGTTGAGAAACACCGGAGATATGGAGCATTGAAGTTAAGAAAGTATGTACTATACACACATACTTGCAAGCGGTGATTGTAGAGGGTTCAGGGTATCGTCTAATCGGGATTTCTCGAACATTGTTGTTAAGAACACTGAACGTTAAGCAAGATCGATAGTCCAAGCTTAACACCCAGCTTTAAACACTGATAAGGAATACCAAAAATAGAATGCCCTGAAAGAGCAATCAATATAAACAGTTGAACTTTAGTATAGCGAATCTTAAAGGTTACGCAATACAGACTTCGTGATAAGGAAAATGTATATAATTGAATTGCTTGAAAACTTGTAGGAAACAGAAATCTAAATGAAATTCGTTATAGGGAGATCGTTGAAAAAAAACCATAGTAAATTGGATATTGAATTCTTTATAGACAAGTTAGACTGGAAAAAACAAAGATTTTAGTTATTTTTAAGTTTTTAAGGCTTTCTTATCTGTTTTTTTATTCATCATCTTGAAATAACATATTTATTAAACAATTTTTTTATTTTTATATATTTCTTTGTGTATATAACTCACACGCTTTCCGATTCATCTCACTGGCCTAATCATCATTGTTACTTCTTTCAACGAGGCTTCGATTCCCGAAAATGTAGCCCAGATAATGCCTTTTCCATAGGAATTGTCATTATATTTGCCCATAAGATTACTGAAAAATAAAAAATTATAATATCCATATAATAAATTCTTTAAACTTAATTACCTTTCGTGGCATGATTTGTACCACCAGCCGCCTGTATACACCTCAGCACAATTGCGATCTTTAATACCATCATTATCGCGATCCCTTGATGAAAACTTCATGCCTTTATGGACATCCAAGGAGTCACCAGCATCTCCCGAGTATTCACCCAATTTACGCAAAACATATGAATCCGCTTCATTCCCGATCACAAATCGATCATATTTTGCGAATCTTGTTTCACCCTTCTTATTCACCAAGACAAAGAGCAGCTCCTGGTCCTGATGCGCGGTCATCTCGTGCAATATATCCAGACCGATAAAGAACTCGCCTTTCACATTGCCAAAGCCTTCTTTATAGTCTTGCCAATCGCGATAGAAATCAACACTGCCATCCATACGTCGCAAAACAACTGTCCAGCCTCCGCCCTGAGTATCCTCATCACAGCTTACCAAAATTGGATGGACACTGTGACCAGGCAGAAGGATCTGATAGTCGCCACTGCGATGAGTCAATTCTGCTGCCTCCAAACAACTACTCGGAAACTCTTTCGATTTCGAAGTACTCAACATGTACTCTTCTAACTTATTTGTAAGTTTTGCCAGCTCAACACTAAACGCTGAACTAAGTTTTGCCAGTTCAACACTAAACGCTGAACTAAGATTTGCCAGCTCAACACTCTGCTCGACACTAAACAAAAATTATAGAGGTATATTGTATTCCTTGTTTCGATTAGCATCTCTTTACACCTACCGCATCGCTGCCAGTTCTTTCTCCAAGTGTGAACTGCAGTAGTCTTTAATTTCAATGTGTATTTCGGGTCTGTTACCATATTTTATTGTAACATTTCCCAACCTTCCAGGGCTCTGCATCCTCGCATCCTCTTTGGATTGAGCCAGCGATATGTTCACCAATAATATTGTGCACATGATTTTTACCAACATATTTGTTTTGGGGTACTTTATGAGCTCCTTAATATCACAACACTGAACGAAATGCGCAACGAGCAAGTGAATTTATAGCAAAATTTGAAAGCTTATCAGTGAACAATATGCTCTAAATTTGTAACGTATCATTATCATTCGCAATCCGAACTCTGACCTGTCACCATGGAAACTGGTGATCGAAGCCAGCTTTGCAATGCACGGGATTACGATTGTGGACTATCTGATTATTGAGTGGAAATCTACCTGGACGTATATGGACGACAATGACCTGGGCTCTCAGACGCCCATTCAACGCATACGTGGCATGAGATATCTAAGACTGGAGCAACGTGTGAGGATTATCATTATTATGATCAACACTTTTAAGCCA